>CM024591.1:1204942-1251886 GCA_014182565.1 Eucalyptus marginata | reverse complement strand
CCCTCAACCCCCCCGCTTTCCTTTTTTTTAAATTATTTTAAATTTTTTTAAAATTTAAAATAATTATTTTTAATATTTTAACTAAATTTATAAAAAATTTAAAATAATTATTTTTAATATTTTAACTAAATTTAATTTTAAATTTATTATTTTTAAATATTTTAACTAAATTTAATTTTTAATTTAATTTAATTAATTTTTTTTTTTTTACCACGTCATTAAAAGCTTGACGCCGTTTTTACATTATTTAGCCACGTCGGCGAAAAACAACGTCGTTTTGGGCTGCTTCGCCAGAAAAATGCCACGTCGGCGTTTTTAGCCGGACTTTGGCCGGGTGGCGAAAAGTGATCCGTTTTTCTTGAATGTGGCACTTAAGTGTACGTTTCATAAGTTATGGCACTTATGTGTCCCTTTGTGCAAAGTTATGGCACTTGAAGTATTCTTTTGCCTTATAACAATAATGGTGAATTTATCTGTTAATATTTGTATCGTAAAGTTTCAAATACTTGGGAAAATTCTAAATAAATGCCTAAAATTCTCTCATTTTCTCAAATAAAGATTTAAAATAGACTTTATTTCAAATAAAGGCCTAAAATGACCAAATCGTCTTAAATAAAGGCCTAAAGTGGCTAAATCAGTCTCAAAGAATGGCCTAACCTTACTGGCCGAAGGCAATTTCTTTTTGTGACATCCTGAATTTCAACCCTGTCTCGATAATATGAAATGGGTATTTCGTCAACGCATCTATGATCATTTTTCTTTGAGCTGATTACTCACAAGTTAACTAACCTATTAGGTAAAGCTGTTAAAGGATATAAACGTGGCAGACTTGAGAATTCGATCGCTCGACTGTGATAATCGACAAGGGTTAATACGACACCGTTATAATCGATTAATGATCGAATATAAGTCAATTCGATGGAAACACGCAATTAAATTGCAGTGATTCCACATGATTGCGAAAGTCGCGTCGAACGGCACTAACCCGGTTTTACGTCGATTTTACACTCGGTACATGTAATTGAAATGTTGCGATTTTACGACAACCCGAACATCACCTACAAGTTGGAGATGCACAAACGTGGATCGAAAATTATCGACCACGGGTCAAACGTGATAAAATTCTAAAAAGCTATCCGGTAGGTTAGGTCGCACTAAAAAATCGCATCCGGTTGATTTTAACTACTAAATTGAATTCGATTTCGAGAATCGAACGTTCGAGCATGTCACGATTTATTTTAGGACATCATCTCATCTTTCGGGAAATTTCCGTCGAGCCGGAAATTTGTGGAAAAAATCAACTTCGGCAAATTAAAATAGATGGGCACCTTTATTTGATTATTTGGCCACCAATTTGGTGTTTTGTGTAGAGTTGAAGGGAAATTCGTATGGGCTGCTGCCATGAGACTTTTGGCCATCAAATTGGTTGAATCTGGTGAGGAAATGAGAAGAAATTGGCCATTGGTTGATGCTTTGACATAGAGGGCTGAAGACTTTGTGCCAAATGCACTCAAGTGCCAAAATATTTCCCCTTGGCTGGCCATTGGCCTTCCCTTGACCTTCATAGCTCCTTGTTCCCTCTCTCCTCCCCTCTCTTCTCCATTTGTGCATGCAACCCCCCAGCTGAACTTGCTTCTACTTCTTCTTCCTCACTCCTTCCATCTGCTGTTGCCGCACCATTCCAACACCATCCCCATGCCGATTTCGCCCCTTCGCGCCCAATAGCAGCTCCCATTCATCACCAAAACACCAACCCTCACCACCCTCCGACATTTCTAGCTGCCTTAGCCCAGTCTGTCCGCCTCATCACCCGGCAGCCGCACCACTCAGTCCACTCGACACCCGCTACTCATCTAGCGCACACGTCCCCAGTGACGACCACCGCCTCCTTTGCCCGTCCCTAGTAGTTCGTCTTAGCCCACCCGGCCCGACCAGCTCCATCCGGATCTGCCTAGCGGGTCCAAGCCGTGAGCTTGTAGGGCTTTTTCAACCGGTTGGTCCCACGTTGGTGACTCGGTAGTTGCGGGATCTCACCACTTCGTGTCGCCGTCGCCGTGGACCCATCGCCTCGCTAATCCGGTGAGTTAACACCATAATCTTGGATTGGGAAGTTAATTGCACTTAGTAGGATTAGTTTAGTCTTAATTAGGATTAGTGTAATTTAGTTAGTGTAACTAGTTAGTTAGTTAGTTAGTTAGTTAGTTAGTTTAGTTAGATGAACTAGATAGTTAAACTAGTTTAGTTAGAGGTTAGTTTGGTTAGGATTAACTACTTTAGGTTAGTTTAGTTAACTAGGGTTAGTTAGTTAACCGTGGTTCATTAACCATGGTTAGTTTAATTAAATTAATTATTAATTATTTAATTAATTATAATTAGTGTAAATTATGACGGGATAGCTGTTTTATTAGAATTTTATGCTGATCGCGGTGGTTGCATTTATATGTAAAATTGATTGCTTAATCATGCAATTGGGTGCTTGATTGTCGTTTTGAATTATTATTATTGCCAAAAATTGATTTTATGGGAATTTAATTAGAAAAATGTTGGGTGTCGATTTTTGTCGCCAAAAATATTTTAAGGACTATATAAAATCGTTTAATTTTAAAATGGGAGCGTACTGTGTTTATGGATCAATTTAAATGCATGACCACGCACAATTATTTTACCAGGAATTTTTAATATGAATAAAATTGGTCAAGTCTATTATTTGAAATTGAGGCATTTAAGTCAGAAATACGATATTCTTGGCTTTAAAGTATGGATGTGTGTGTGGTCACTATCGAACCCATCGATGCGTTCACGTGGGACGATGCGATTAAATTCGAATGCCCAGGGTCAACGGATGCCGGTCGCGAAGTGGGAAGGCCAGGCGTCTTTCCCTTTATGGAATGCCGTCTAGATGTAGACATTATCGTGCCCGACGAAGCGGGACGACGTCCAATTATGCCAAATGACTGTCGACTGTTGAGTTGACCGTGGCCGATGGGTCGTAATAACTAGGACACGCATGAGTTGTCACGCCCCGAACCCCAAGCGCGTACCTATCCCTCTCTGGTCGATAAAATTTTGCGACTTCCCAGGACTAGTCGCCGACCCTTTTTGCTTTATTGCACATGCGGAAGCGAAAAAGAATCCCTTGACAGTAACCATCTCGGGATAGAAAAGAATGACAACAATTTCACAAACAAACATGCCTTTATAAACACATGCTGAGTCAAGTACAAGAGTCTATGGTCGAAAGACTACAAAAGATTGTTCTTCAAAAGAAGCGGTCCTATCCGGCCTATGCTTCAAATCACCTCTCTCTGCTCAGGGTCCTCCATTTCGATGGCAGAAAGTGGTTATACAATAACTAAATGAGTGAGACAATGTCTCAACAAGTCTAAGCTCTAAACTTCAGCTAGGAGGGAAAGACGCTAAGAAGCGTTCTAAGCACGCAATCACACAATCAAGGAGACTTACCTCGTCTTAGTTCCACTCTGCAGGTCAGCACATTTCATATCACAAATTAGAGCATCACTCAAGCTCAATTAATTGGAACACAATACTCAAATCAACATGCGTTCCTAGGTTTTGATCTCGGCATATAGCACTCTGGCCTACTCTCAATTCGGCGGTCTTGGCATTGCCGGGGCTTCGTCTCACCCCATTGAGCACGGCACGTCACTTCGTCGACGGCTTTCCCAGAAGGAGCATAGGGTCAGGAATCTGCTGCGGCCAGGCTTCCCTTTAACAAGGGGTATCCCAAATAGGGATAACGTCCGGCTCAACAGCCAGGACGATTTCTCTTTGTCATCACACGATCACTCAAATATGGCGGAGATGCAGGTGCATTGCACTCAAATGCTTCAATTAAAATGGTGAACTGGCCTTTTCTTCGTATTAGAAATACGCATGAAAATAGTGGGTGTGTGGAGTACACGGTGACTCGACCCGAGAAAAATTAACATTCTTCTTTATTAAAATCCCACTATTTTATATAGTATATAAAACCATTTTCGGTGTTAAAATCCGACACCCGGAATTTTCTGAGTAAATATTGGAAATTCACAATTTTTGGAATTAAATACTAAAAATCCAATAATCACTTAATTTGCATAATTTAACACTCAATTGCAGAAACTAACCACACCATTGCAATCAAAGACGAAATTAGGGTCACCGCCATTCGGCCTAATTTCCGGAAAAATAATTAATAATTAATTAATTTCGAAAATTAATTAATTAATTCAATTTAATTTCTAAAAATACTAACCTAGGCCAAAATTATTAAATTAAATACCAATACGGACCCGGAAAATTCCGAACCCTTCTAGATAAATAATACAATTCAATTGGGCCTTAACTAAACCATTCTAACCACCTAACATGCTCAATTAAATAATTAAATCATTAATTTAATCTAATTAACAACCTAATTCCTAATTAAATAAATCTAAACACCACTTAGCCTCAAAACCTACTACGAAGAGTTTAGAGTATAAACTCACCGGTGTATCGTGAAAACCGGTTCACCGCGCGGCGGCGCGACGACGGCCGAAATCTTAATTTTTTCGGCGGTGTCGGCGGAACACTGGGCCGGGCCTAAGGCCCAACAAATCTCTTCAACCGAGATTTGTTCTTTTTGGTTGGACCCAAAGTGAGTTGGGTTTGCTGAAATTCTGGACTGAACTAACTTGGGCTTCAAATTGTGGGCTGAAATTGGGCCTCCGAAAATGATCAATTACTGGGCTTCAAGAAGGATTGAACTGCTGACTTGAGGGCTGAAGACAACTTGAACTAATTGGTCAAAGATGGGGTCGAATGCTGCTGGAAGTTGGGCCGAAAACACGTAGCTGGAGATGACCGAAACTGCTGGAGGTTACTGGGCTTCTCGCGGACGATGGGCTTCGGTCTTCGTGGGTTGCTGGAGTTGACCGAGACAAGCCGGGCCGTGGACGCGTGGAAGGACAACAGGCGGTGGAGTCTTCGTTTGGTGTTGGACTCGCTGGCCAAATGAAGAAAATGAAGCTGCGGGTCTTCGATGCAGCTGGCGAGAGATGGGAAGACCGAGAAGTGGGCTGGCGTAGTGGAAGATGGGCGTGGCAACGGCAGCAACTTCGATGGATCTCGTGGCTTCCTTCGGCGGTTTCAAGGAATTTCGGTGGGCTTCGCACAGTCAGAAGAAGGCCGCGGGTTGGACTTGACTTCGTGCAGTGATTCCCGCTCGTGAACGCGAACAACAGCTGCAGGGATTTCGTTTTTGCTGATCTCCGTTTGTTGAACCGAAGACAGCGTGGATACGAAGTCAACAAACCAAGATCTGTTGGACTCTTTCGTTAACTGGGCATGGGGATTCGGCCATTGGTGGGTAGAGAACGTGGCTGAAGGTGGTGTTGTGCTTTGGAGGAACCAAGAAGAAGAAAAATTGAAGAAGTCCCGGTGAGAAAGAGGAGGGCGGACGTGCGAAGATGGAGGGGAATGGATCCGGATGGGCAGCTGGAAATTCTTGCTCAAGAAGCCAAGAATGGGGGCCACAAGTCATGGCTCTATCCCTTCCATTCAATCTTGGTCCCCTTAAAACTTGCATAAATATCCAATGTTCCCTTAAAATACTTTCTTGTAATAAAATCCACAAAATCATCCAAAATGATGCCAAAATATTGCTGCCCTTGCCAATTCCGAATTTCCCAATTTTTGGTCTTCAATTTCTTCAATAATTTCCCAACTTCGACGTCCGATTTTGATGTAGAAAAAGTTCATACCATTCCTACAAGTCCCCTTCGTCATATAGTTCGGTTAGATAGTCAAAATTCTCTTCGATTCGGCCAATCCGAATTTCCGTTGATTTTCCGCGGGGTCCGAACCGATTTTCCGTAAAAATCTCGGAATCTCCGAAAAATCTTCTGAGACTGAGTCGACACTCCTAAAATTTATTGTGACATGGCCGAAACTTCAATTTCTGAAATCGGACTCGAATTGGCGGTTAATTTCAATTCGACGTGTTTTTAGCGTGACCTAGGCTACGGGTAACTTTCGAATATTTTTAAGTGCAATTGACTCGTGGTCGATTTTCTTCGAACCACTATGAACCCACTCGACTCATTGGCGACTCTCGATTGTCGTGAAAATCCCGAGAGGATCCAAATACGAACACGGGGTACCAAAACAATAAGAAAATCAATCTAGTGCTGGTCGACACGAATTTTCTAATTTAGTGGTGTCACCCACAATTAGCCACACATCGCTATCGATCCAGTCTATCTCTAATTTCAAATCGATTTTTAATTGTGCCGAGATGGCCTCTAAAGATGGACACGGTCGAGAAGCCGATTTCTAGTCGAATTCTCAAGTCTATTGCCTTAAAATTCCTAATAATTTCCCCAGATAGTCTAGTTATCTCAAGAATGATCAATTCTGAGAATAGCCCTATAAACACGTCAATGAAACGCCTGATTCAATCAGAAGAAAACAGAATCGAAAATTTGGGATGTCACATGAGTGATTGAGATAACTACGTCTGATTATGGGACAAAATTGTGTGGCACGGAATGTGATGTATCATAACGGTTTGGCATTATAATCGGGACCCCTATGATTGTTGAAAAATAAATTGAGGTATTCCAGTTATTAAATACGTTTGCTATGTGCATATGATATATGTGATGAGCTAATGTACAGGACTGTGCTGAGGCGAGGTAAGTTTGTGTGTGACACCTGTTTAGGCTGCTTATGAGTAAATTCTCGTCCTAATCGGGGTTTAAGGTGTTGACTTGCTGAGATTTTATCTCACCTCGTCGTGGTTAAATATTTTCAGGTCCTTAGATGGAGACACGTCACGTCCCTTTTAGGTGCCTATGGGAGGTGGAGTCCGAGTCTACCTTTTTCCCCATTCTCGAGACCACTAGGAATCATAAGCTTGTAGTGACCATATTTGGGTCGATGATGGCCTACCTCACTTGGTACCTCATTGCTTCAAAATGTGGTTCCTTAACGAGCCTAACGGAATTCGGGAGGGTCCTTTCGAGGGTTTTGACGGGCCTACCGTCAAAACCGAGGAGGAAGAAGTACTTCACCTCATGGACATCGATATCCTAGAAGATATCATGAAGAACTCGGGGCCTGAGACTGAAGAGTCTTAAGCATAGGTGGCTCAATAGTTCCTTTTGAACCAGACTTATGCGTATAGACTTGCAGGACTAACTTGGCATGTATATAAAGTGTGTTTTATGAAAAATGTGTTAGTATGTTTTACTATCCCATGTGTTTGATGGTTGTCAAGGTGTTTGTTAATTCACTTACGCATGTGCATAAAATGAAATGGTTGGTGACATGTCCTGGAAACGTCGCAAGTTGATTGACCACCGAAGGATGTGTGCGTGCCCGGGGTTCGGGGCGTGACACTTTTAATTGTTTAATGTTTCCTTTTTCTTTTTCATTTCTCTTTTCTTTTTTTCTTTTTTTTTTTCTCTTCTTCCCTCCGCTGGCCATGGCGGAGGTTACTAGCCTCAAGTGAGGACTGCCCTCGCTAACGTCAGGCGAGGGTCTCCCTTGCTTGGGTAGGCGAGGAGCACCCTCACCAAATCCGACAAGGTCGACCCTCACCGAATCTAGCCTTTATGGGCCTCAATCGATCTAGTGAGGATGCTCCTTGCTGGGCAGCCCTCGCCGGATTGGGTGAGGGCAACCATCACTCGACATCGGCGAGGCAACCCTCCCCCTCGCCCTCGCCCTGAGTTTGGCCGACCTCCACCATGGCTAGTGGAGGGAAGAAGAGAAAAAAAAAAAAATAAAAAAAGAAAAGAAAAGGAAAGGAAAATGAAAGAAAATAAAACAAATCAAAAATTAAAAATACACTCCGAATTCTTTTACTAAAATACCTCTTCTCCGATTGCCAGAATAGTCACCAACCAATCGAAAGTCCTTATTTGAGATGATTTGACCACTTCAGGCCTGTTTGAGACAATTTGGCTACTTTATCCTTATTTGAAATAATGTTTCTTGCACTTTATTTGAAAAAATATGAATATTTCAAGCTCTTATTTTGGAATTCTCCCCAAATGTTTCAAACAAAAAAAAATGTGGTACCCCACTAACCAAACCGTTGTCTTATCTGCAAGTATCCACATCCGTGATTACTCAGCATGACAATAATATTAGAAAATTAAACAACTAATGATTAAGTTAATTCCCCTATAAGTTCCTATAATAAAAAAAATAAAGTCTACATTATATAATAGAAGAAAATTCTATAGTTTTGGCATATCTAGGGCCAACTTTTGAATTGGGCTAATCCTACCAAAAACCCCAAATTGGTATATCTATGATAAATCTACCACAAACTAAAGGCCAAACCGATACACTTATAACAAATTTACCGTCAATTAGTTTTCGTGAAATTTTACCGTCAAATTACTAAATTTGATGATACGTGACAGTTAATGAGAATACTAATTTGGGATTTTACTCTCCACTTATCTAATGTGTACTAATTTATGATTTTTTCGTGGTACTAATCCAATTTAACTGAAACTAACAAATGGTAAATTTGTTAAAAAAAAAATGTCAGAAAAATCTTAAATATATTGCATGATGCCAATTTAGTCATAAACTTTTTAAATGGTGTCAATTTAGTCGTAAACCTTTTGACCTAGTGCTAATTCAGTCCTAAACCTTTTGACCTAGTGCCAATTTAGTCATTTCGACTAATTTTGGCTGGATTTTGCTAATGTCGACACATATTAGCTTACATGGCACGATCGACGATGACGTAGATAACTTTTAACAATATTTTAATATATATTTTTTAATTTCTTTTCTTTTCTTTCTGTTTTTTTTTTTTTTTTTTTGTCCTTCCCTTCCTTCTTCCTCTAGTCGGTTGTAGGATCTCAACAACCACCAAAGGCAAGGGCCGAGGGACCTTGTTGGCCTCTAGTGATCCTCGCTAGCCCCTAACGAGGCTCGCCTATGCCAAATCCATCGAGGGTCAAGCTTGCAAGGCTCAACCTCACTAGAGGCCGCCGGGTCAAAGTCAACCTCATTGGATCTGGCGAGGCAACCCTTGCGACCTTTGGTGAGCGCTCGAGCCTTGCTAGTGGCCAACAACACTCGCTAGAGGCCAGCGAGGCAAGAGCTCGCCTTTGGCCGGTCGCTAATTGGCAATTGGCAGGAGGATTTAGAAAGGGAAGGAGAAAAAAAATTAAAAAAATAAATAAATAAAAAAATTTGAAAAAAA
The DNA here is from genome assembly GCA_014182565.1 of Eucalyptus marginata. Lineage (NCBI taxonomy): Eukaryota > Viridiplantae > Streptophyta > Magnoliopsida > Myrtales > Myrtaceae > Eucalyptus > Eucalyptus marginata. Next base: position 1,242,672 of record CM024591.1, on the reverse strand, counting down.
AAATATTAATATATTATTAAAAGTTGTTCAAGTCTTTGGCCGTGCCACGTGAGCTAATTAGTGTTCACATCAACAAAATTGGCCCAAAATTAGTCATAATGACTTAATTGGCACTATGACAAAATGTTTATAACTAAATTGGCACAAATAAAATGTTTAAAACTAAATTAATACCAATGCAATAAGTTTAAAACTTTCCTTACACTTGTCCCTAAATTTGTCTCTATTTTGAGGTTTTAGATGGTTAAAAAATTAATTTATGATAAATTTGTCATATGTTTACTAATATGAGATTTTTTATGATATTAACCCTCTCGAATTTGGTACTTATTCTCATCCCATTTGCTGATTATTTGCTAGTTAGCTTGGTTTATGACTTTACTGGGCTTTTTTGGAATAAATATGTCAGTTTTTCATATAGATCAACTTTTACATATGTCTTTCTAATTCTTGAAGATGCCTCTAGGTTGGTCAAACTTTTTAAGGCCTTATAGCCCCATAGGGAAAATTAATAAAAAATCCTAAACTTATTATATTTATGATAATTTGATCATAAACTTTTTAATGATTTGCTAATATAGTCTATCTGGCTAATTTTGGCTAGACATCGCCCACAAGCCGTCCTAAATAGTACGGTTGGGGCTGGGTTAGTTCTAACGTGTTAAAATTTTTTAAAATTTTCTAAGGAGCTTGGAGAGTATTCGACATTTCAATAACTTCACTCATCCGGGGACAAGCTTTTGGATCTTGGCTAAGGCAATGAGCAGCAAACGGCAAATCAATCTTGGCACCTCTTTCTGAGAAACGATCTCCAAACTCTGAATCGATCGATCTGTACAAATCTTTTGCCTTTTTCTAGATGTGACCGAGACCATTCAACAAGGTTACGTTCATTGGTTACACCGATTTGTGTCTTTGATTCTTGTTCCGGTCAGAATTTCCGAAAGAAACGCACCAGAACCTTGGACATCACTCTCTGATGAATACGTAATATAAGTATTAGGGGGTTTATTTAGATATAAATTGAATCCATGAAGTACCCGCCAAATATCTCAACCATCTCCAGCAATCAAAACAGATTCCCAACCTAAATGGCTCAACTGCTGCATATAGAAAGCTATCAGAATTAGTCGTGGCATTTCTAAAGTACAACGTTGCATCTCGTCATCATAATACAATTAAATTCTAAAACTTGCTATGAAAGTACCATAAAATACTTAAACTTTCATAAGTACAATAAAAAAAAACTTGATTGAACCAATTTAACAAGTTTAAAGATTTAATTGCACTTTTTAAAATTCAGAGGACTCAATTGTACTTTCATAATAATTATTATGACTTAAATAAAATTTTTGAAAATTTTAGGACGTAATTGCTTTTCATGACAAATTTTAAGACTCCAATGCACTTATCCCTAAAAAAAAAAAATACATACATAACTTCGCAACACACAAAAATTAAAAAGATATTACAATCAACAGGAATGATCAACACCTTTTTTTTTTCAATCCCACGGTCATCGAGGGATTGCAGATACTTTCCCCAATTTCTTTTTTTTTTTTTTCTCTCTTTTTGCTCTTCTTCGCTCGACCACCATCATGCGCTGTGTTTTTCACTAGACTCTGTGTGAACTGCATCCCCAAAAATAATGCCTCGTGACTTTGATTTCCGTATTCACTAATTTCCAAATGTTAAACTTGATCATTGAGTAGGCTCAAACCGCTCACCACGACCCACTTACATTTAAAGGTGGGGCAGGAGGTTTCTGCGCAACCAAGGCGGCTTAGACTCTCTCTCTCTCTCTCTCAAAATGAGACGCCAATAAACACAACTTAAAATTAAAGCATGGACGGACAACCAACCAGACATGGGTCAACGAAGCAAACCAATAGGCCTAGCTATAGCCCATTCACCATTCATTTTTTGACTTAGCCAATCCAATAGATTCATAAACATTATTGGCACTTAAATTTTGACTAGATATTTAGGAAAGAACTGTGTGGCCTTAAAAAAAAATAATTACTTAAATAGCATATCACGCAAGTATAAATATTATTTGAATTGACTAAGGGCCTATTCATTTCGCAGAAAATGGGCCATTTCCGGAAAATATTTTCCCATAAGTCATTTTCCAAGAAAATGACAATATTTTTTTGTATTCGGTTAAAACTTGAAAATGTTTCGGAAAATATTTTTCTCGGAAAATATTTTCCGGTGTTCGGTAAGAAAAATATTTTCTAAGACTTCGCCACTTAGGCATGCATCACTTACCGACCTATAAATCCATCAAATATGAACTTGTCTTTAAATCCATGCAAACTCACTTCCTATATTTATTCCCTCATTGTCGCCAAACGCTCATCTACTCTAAAAAATGTTCATATGAATTTTAAAAAGAAGCAAAGCATGTACAGCCATCATGAGAATCTTCTGGTTGAGTGATATGTTTTACCTCTGCGTCCTTTTTTTTTTTTTTTTTTTTTTTGGATGTAGGAGGAGCAGAACTGCACCGAAGCGGTGCGCCGTAAACCCCCCAGTGATGCTAAGGGAAACCACCACCCCGACGCTACGCTTAAATCACATAATGATCGCAGCCTCCCCGCAACTTGCGTTGCAGGGACTTCGAACTCCCACCCTCCCCAAGGAGGACGTTGTAGAGCCTACCCAGCGGAGCCACCTGAGCCGATGGTCTACCTCTGCGTCTTTTGTGTTCTAATAAACAAAAGAAAAAAGAAGCAAATCATGTAAAGCTCTTTACTTAAGCAATGTACAACTGCAGGGTAGAATAAATAAAGAAAGATAAGCAAGAGTGCGGAGCGCGAGCTTGAGATCGACGAGCTCAAGGTTCGCTGGCGCAACGACCAACGCCTAGCCAAGAAAGAAGAAGATGGGAACAAAGAAAAGAAAAATTAATTAAAAATAATTCGAATTAAAAAAGAAAAAGAAATTAAAAAATAATTCAAACAAAAAAGAAAAGAAGAAAAAGAAAGGAGAGAGGAGGAAGTGCGGACTTGTATAGGTGTGAGATAATAGAGTTCAAGTGAGTCAAAAATGGAAAACATTTTCCCATAATTTAGAAAAAAAAAAATTCTTTCATGGAAAACATTTTCATCAAAAATTCGTTTCAAACGTTAAACGAATCTTGGGAAAATGGGGAACGTTTTCGAAAATTATTTTCGGCGAAAGGAGTCTAAGTTTTATTTCATTTTCCTTTATTTTACTTTGTTTCAAACAAATAGAATTAAAAAAAAAAAAAAAAGGGAAAGGGCTCGGCTTTTCCTTCTCTCTCTCCGCCCGGGCCCATCCGCTTTATTTCTTTCCCCCAGCCCCGCCCGGCCTCCTCTCGCCATCTTCCTCCTTTCCTCGTGAGGACGGTGCAGAAGAGCAGAGGCAGAGCAGAGGGATAGACGGGAGCGGTTGGGCGACGTGATGGAAGCATCCGGCCGGACGTCTAGCCGGCAGCAAGCCCACCTGCCCTAGGTGTGACGACAAACACACTTGAAACTCGGCCGACGGCCCACCGACGTTAATCCTCTTCCCGAGCCGAAGCAATGGTGGATTTCAGGTGCGTCAAGTTCCCGAGGATTCTGGCTCGAGGGCGCGCGGGGCGACCAGACGTAGTCCGATCCTTCGAGCTCGCCCTCATTCGCCGTCCCCAAGCCGGTTAGGGAGCCCCACCAACGGCCCCCTTTCTCTCTCGTCATACTCTATTTTTTGTGCCCTGTTTCGAGCTCGCCGGACCAGGCCGCCTTTGACCGATTCGTGCGAGTCCGGCCTCGTCCATATATATGTTGTTATTCTCGTCGCTGCTTGTTGCTTGTCGAGAAGCCCGGTCTGGGTTTGAATCTTGATCGGGTTGAGAATCTCTCGTTTCTGTAGCGCGCTCCACCTGATCGACGAAATGCCCCAACGAGATCCGGTTTTCGTTCCGCGTTTTGGCCGAGATCGGGTCGCCTGCGCTTGGCCTCGTTCCGTCAAGGCGTCGTATTCGGGGTGGCCACGTCGTTGCTCGGCTCTTGGCCACCATTGTGGTAATCTACGGAGGTCCCCAAGTTCTCATGGATTGGGTGCCCGAGCGGCGTCCATCGTCCCTGTCAACAGAGTGCCACCAGCCACTAGGCTCAGCTAGGCCGAAGTAGCGCGGCCATCCCCCTAGGCCGGATGAAGACTTGCGGCAGACATGTGGCAAGCTAAGTACCACTAATATCAATACGATACACTGATACATCATTTCTGAAAAAAACAAAAAACAAACAACAAAAAATTCCAACACATTAAAATATGTTGTATATTAATTGTATATACATGATAAATTATCAAATTCACAAATAAATAATAATAATAATAATAATCATATAATGAATTTACATTAAAGATATTAATCCAACATTGTCAATATTATTTACTGTTTCAATTTGACTAATTCAACTATATTTTATTCCAATAATTCATAAAAGTTAGAAAAAAAAACAAGCAATTCAAATTCCACTATTAAATTTAATATTTAACAATAAGTTAAAAAAACAATTCACATTTCATCATTAAATATACCAAGAAGTCTTTCCTCCTTTGTTATTTTTAATATTTTATATTTTTACATATTTACATTTGACTCCTCATTTATTAAAAAATTTAAATTTCACTCCGTGCTTGTCAGAATTGTGTGTCAACATTCCAAATTTATGTGTCAAAGCGTGTCGGGAGAATTGATCACGTGTTGGATTTTCCGATATCTGTTGATCACGTGTCAAAATATCTGACACGACACGAAGCTTTCGAGGAGAATGTCGTCTTCTGAGGCTATCTTTGCGTGACACGATCGGCCAACCCTTAATAATATCGAACCTCAAAGTCTAAATAAGATTATATACTAGAAGAGCATTATGTAATTAACTAGTTTAATTAAATTCTCAATCCTAATTTTTCTAGTTGCATAAAAGTAAATTATTTCTTTCGATATTTTACTTGGATTTCTAATCGATCTATCATAAACCGATTATTAGTGACTCCTAAATGAAAATGACTTGCAGATTAAAATTCAAAACATAAGTCACAAATTTGTGGTTTGGGAGAGCCTGGGCTAGATTTAAACTTAGCAATCCATTAGGTTTCCAGGGCAAGAGTAAGGTCACGACAAACATGACACGTACATAGGACCAAACTACCTTCGCTATTGCTTCTGCAGCAACACTAACTTTTTTCTTTTTCTTTTTTTGGCTCAACTGAATTATGTAAGTTACAAAGTTCATTTAAGATGCTTTTGATTCAACTTTGTAAAAGGGTTTTGACTGTAATGCAAACGCTAAAAGCCAAAACTATTTGAGAAAATGCAAATTATGTTTGATAAAAACTCTTTGCAAATGGACTTTGAGTTTTAAGTTGTATTTGGTAAAAAACCTTTTACAATGAACTTTGAGTATATTTTTATTTTTTATATTCTTCATTAAAAAATGACCCAAACCCATCGCTGGCCGGGCGAAGGGCTATGACCGCCGGTGAGCCAAATCCGGCATTGATGGCCGTCGATTGAGATCGCCCAACTTTGAGCAACCTTCGCCGAGGGTTGCATGACCTAAGCAAGGGCCGCTTGAGGTCACATGACCTCGAGTGAACCTCGGCATCTGGGCCTCGCGACCTCAAGTGAGGGTCCATTTGGAGGTTGCACAACCCAAGCTACCTTTGCCCAAGGTCGTGCGACCTCCGGCGGCGGTTGCTTGGGTCGCATGCCACCTAGGTTGCGCGACCCTTGCCAAGGGTCGCCCGAGGTCATGCGACCTTCGACAGCCCTCGCCTAAGTCACGTGACCCTTGCTGAAGGTCGCCCGACCTCGAGAGACTTTAATTGACAATGATCGACGCTAGATCTTGCTTGTTCGGCCATAGCCCTTTGCCAGTCCAACGAAAGGTTTGGGTCATGTTTTAATTAAAAAGATATATAACAAGGGACAAAATCGGAGATTTCAAGGATTGGTGACGATAGTTTTGGAAGGAAAATGGTAATTTCAGCATTTTGTCAAATGATAAAAGTCCAATGCTAATAGAGACTAGCATTAGACTTTCAGTTTTCACAAGGTTAATATTCGGCCCAAAATCCCTTTTTACTAAACATCGTAGCATTTCCCCAAGTGTCTTTTAAGGATGAAAGTCTCCAGAGAAAGCTGTACCAAACGTACTCTTATCCTATCACACTAGTACAAAGCAATTATTGACAATGTGGCGTGTCAAAGATTTGCCTTGGCCGAATACTTATCCACAAAAGGAGTACGTTTTCCCCAAGAATCAATCCAATGCCTCGTCTATATGGTCTGGAAACATTCGAGACACTCAACCTGAGGACCTTGGACTCACTATAATGACTGTCCAAGCCGATTCCTAGTGCGACTAAACAAAACTGGCCGGGCTTGCTGAGTCATTACGACAGTGACATGAACAACATATACTGCATCACAATATCTAAATCCTGAAATGGGAGGAGGAAAGTAGTCGCCTGGACAAACACCATTTACATAGTATAGAGACGATGAATCTGCAATGAGCGGAGGTAATGAATAAAGAATTACTGTGTCCGAGAAAGACGGCCGAGTTGGAACCAATTGTCTAGGCATCAGTGTTTTCTATCAGCTGCAACTAATTCTTTCCAAGGTTTCAAGTACTTCATTCATCGACGGCCGGTGCCTGGGCTCAGAATGGAGACATTGGAATGCGAGTGCGGCCACGTCAAGAGCATCCTTCAGAGGATATTGCCCTTCCAACCGAGGGTCCATGATTCTTGTTAATTTCCTTTTAGAAACATGAGGCCTGATAAACTCCACCAAATTCTTTTGACCAGCCGGACGTTTTGGATTATATGCCCGGAATCCTGTCAAAAGCTCAACCAGGACAACCCCAAAGCTATAAGCATTGCTCTTCACATACAAATGACCTGTTCAACCAGAACAATGTGATTCTCTAACATGAGTTTGTTAAAAACAGCTTCAATGATCACCCCAAGCAATTCAGAAAGCCCATCATATTACCTGTGGCTATATACTCGGGTGCTGCATAGCCATAAGTTCCCATAACGTGTGTTGTCACATGTGGAAGCTCTATTGCCAACCCAAAATCTGATATTTTGGCGTTATAGGACTGTCAAAACAAATGCCAAACGAAAGGTAAGTGGATAAGGTCTCTTTTTTACTGCCAGGGTGATCGATGTACAAATAAACTTGGACAATGCAAATTTTGAATTGCTTAGCTCGGGGTGGGTAATGTGAACTAGATATGAAAAGAGTAGCTTGGAAATATACAAATTTAACCATCGCAACAAAGCCCCCGACCCAAATAAAGGAAAACATACTCAGAAGTCAGATCCAGCAAACCAAATTAAGCATCATTTTGAAGATGCTTTGCAATGATAACTCCTTTGTTTTTTTGTTTTTTGTTTTTGGGAAAACCTTGCCCAGATGAAATCCAGAAAGCATAAGATTTTCAAATTCTTGCTGCTTCCAGAATGGCAAGAGGGGATTGCAATAGAGAGGGATGTTGCAAATATATGTGAATAATTTTGGCGTAGGAGAAGATTTTGGAACCAAAAATTTTAATGGTAACAACAATGTGGTATTGCTTAATTTAATCTAAATAACGAAAATTAAACTTACCGAGTCCAGCAAATGTTTGAGGGCTTGAAATCTCTGCATATTATTGGCCTCTTTAACTGGTGCAAGAACGCAAGGCCTCTGGCGGCTCCTATTGCAATTTCAAGCCGCATGACCCATGGAAGTGGTTTTGTTGGGTATTGTTTATACCCTAAAACCGGATTCGACACTAAATCGAACCCCTAAAAAAGAGTGCGGAAGATGAGCCTGGGAAAATCACATGTATCATCGATCCTAAGGCACATCATGATATCAAACGTACCTTGTTAGCCACAACCTAAACACCAACGTTGATTTGAAGAAGAAAGACTGATCCCGTTCTATCCGATGATGTCAATTGGCCTTGAAGGGAAGAGAGTGTCGTCTCTTGCTCTTGTTCTTCTTTTGGAAGGAGAGGGAGAGAAGGAACGTACGTACTGTGAAAAGGTGCGTTCCTCCCTCTCTTTTCTCCCTTAAATACATCATCTCCAAAGGACGTGTCCCTTCGCTAAAAGACGCTCCCCCAAAAGTTACAACTCTTCAACGTGTCCCTCCATCCATGGGCCCTAAACTTGTGGGCCGGGCTTTTAGGCCCATCATGGGCAGACAGGCCAGCTTAGGCCCATCACATTAATTAAATAAAACCATCATCTCCCACTCGTACATGGTGGGCCGAACAGGATCCTCTTTACTTCTATACAACATTCATACTGGTGAATAGTCCGTGCGACCAGCATACTTTGAGAGCTCGTTGCTATACATCTGTTAGGAATATATAGCAGCTTATAATGGGCATCACACTCTGAGTAGAATTAGTATGCAGTACCCTAGATCGATCGATCACATTTATATCTCTCTTGATCTCTTTTAAACAATGATATATTTATTGTATTCACAATTATGATTATCCCAAAAACAGTCATAATTGATCGACCAGTGAATACAAAACTACAATGTGATTCTCCAAAATCGATCTTCCTCTTTCCTTCAAACTCTCAATTTCAGTTCAACTTGCTTTTCTAGAAATGTCCCATTAGATCGAATCAACTCATGACCATTGGCAACATTCTAAGATAGCAAATACTAAATAGAAATCTTGAAAATAAGTAAAAGTCATGAGGGCATTAAATTGAGGAACTCTTTTCCTCAAGAGTCTCATACGGCATAAAAGTTGAGATCAAACTTTTGCCACTCTTATTGGTCATGTCATGCATACGTAGTATGAAATACGTATTACGGTATTAACTCATTTCCCATGGAGCGTATGTCTACACCATCAATACAAGTACAGATGATAGTTCGGACATACCCAATGTCTAACTTGAGTTCACGTATCTACTCATTCACAAAATTCATCAGAACTCACATCGGCATCTTAGACGAGATAAAGTAAAATATGTGGGGTATTTTACTTTCGGACATAGTACATATCGTGTCCTCATCTTAACACTTAGTTAAGGCGACATATATATTTTAAGCTTGAGCTCTCGATTATCACCTAGATAATAAAGCTTAAAAACCGTCTCATCTCTATTTATCACATAGTAAATAGAGGTGATTACTCGTGTGAGTGGGCTAATCTCTTATCTGTCCGACATACTTTCTCAACTTAATGTAATGCACTGAGCATTAAGATGCATAAAGATCATACAAAGATTCATAGGCATTAATGATGAAAACACAAATTCATTAAATGTGAACAACTCGGGGAAATTACAATATCCGGTACATCGAGACTCTACGCAATCCTAGAGATTTTATATGACCACAAAACACATCTCTAGGTATTGGCTTTGTCATAGGATCTGCTATCATTCTATGCGTAGATATGTACTGTAAGTTCACATCATTTCGTGCAACCATATCTTTTACAAAATTATATTTGGTATCTATATATTTGGTCTTGCCATGATATTTTGAATCTTTGGTGTATGCTATAGCTGCTTGGTATCACAGTTAACCAATAATGGATTTGCAGCTTTCTCATTAACACCTAAATAATCCAAAAATCTCTTAAACCAAACTCCTTCTTGTACCGCTGCTGATAATGCCACGAACTCAGCTTCCATTATGGACAAGGCTATACACGTTTGCTTCTTACTGCTCCATGATATGGCGCCATTGTTCGATAAGAAAGCAAATCCGAAGATAGATTTCCTTTCATCTAAATCTCCTCCCCAATCAGCATATGAATAGCCTTCAAGTCGCAGATCCTTTCATTGGTAATTCAGCTTGTAATCAGTAGTTCCCTTCAGATACCTCAGTATTCTCTTAACGGCTTTCCAATGTGCTTGACCTGGATTGGATTGGTATCTACTCACCATTCCAATTGCAAAACATATGTTGGGTCTTGTACACATCATAGCGTACATCAAGCTCCCAACTGCACTAGCATAAGGAACATGTTGCATTTGTTCCTTCTCTTGTGGAGTTCTTGGACACGAGTCTATGGCTCAATCCTTCACCTTTTGCAATAGGAGTGTCTATGGGTTTACAATTTTGCATACGAAATCATTCAAGAACCTTATTTATATATATTTCTTGCGAAAGAGATAACGACCTCTTTGAATGATCTCTTGAAATCTTAACTCCAAGGATGTATGCAGCCTCACCCATATCTTTCATCTCAAAGTTGGAAGATAACCAACTCTTAACAGTATTAACAAACTCCATATTGCTTCCAGCAATTAGTATATCATCAACATATAATGATATGATCACAAATTGATCTTTGGATCTTTTGATATATACACAATGATCCTCATCAATCATTGTAAAATCATATGTCATTATGGCATTATGAAAACGTATATACCACTGTCTTAACGACTGCTTAAGACCATATATCGATTTCAAAAGTCGACATACCTTTTCTTCTTGGCCTTTTGTAATGAAACCAACAGGTTGTTCCATATATATTTCCTCATCCAATTTTCCATTCAGAAAAACAGTCTTTACATCCATTTGATGTAATTCAAGATCCATACTTGCCACTATTGCCAGAATAATGCGAATCGAGATAAATCTCACAACAGGAGAAAATGTTTCCTCATAATCAATTCATTCCTGTTGATTATACCCCTTCGCCACAAGGCGAGCTTTATATCTCTCTATTAAGCCATCAGCTTTACGCTTTATTTTGAGAACCCACTTGTTCCCAATAGCTTTGCATCCTTTTGGAAGATCAACCAGTTCCCAAACATGGTTTGACTTCATTGACTCCGTTTCCTCTCCCATTGCATGTATCCATTTTTCCTTACTAGGGCAACTTAGAGCCTCATGTATATTTCTTGGCTCATCCTCATCTTGTGGGGCAATCATAAAAGTTTCCCCTTCAATGTCAAAACGTCAACGGGGAACACTTTTGCGACTTGTTCGCCGTATGGGAGATTGTACACTTTGCACATCATTCCCCATTATACTCCCATTAGGATTAGATAATGATGATGTTGTCTCATCATGTGGTTGTAATTGAGAATGAGCCGAATTCAATTCATCACTTCTCATATTACTCCCACTTGGACGGACTCCATTAATATCATTATCTTGATCCAAGGTTTCAAATAGGGAGTATTCTTCACCTATTTCACCCTTCTTAAGAAATTCATTCTCTAAGAATGTGACATCCCGTGATTCAAATTCAGTTATACTCCCACTTTCCTGCTCACCTATGAACACATACCCTTTCGAGTGTTCAAAGTATCTTATGAAAATACTCTTCTTTCCTCTGGGACCCAATTTCCCAAACTTGTGAGAGGGCTTATGAGTATAGGCAGCATAACCCCATGGCTTAAGAAAACTTAAGTCGGGTTTTCTACCTGTCCCTAACTCATATAGAGTAGAAGTAACTGATTTGGAAGGCACCCGGTTAAGTATATAGACAGCAGTTAACAACGCATCACTCCAAAAGGTGATAGGTAAGTTAGCATGCGCCATCATGGACCTAACCATTTCTAGTAGGGTTCTGTTTCTTCTCTCCGCAACACCATTTTGTTGAGGAGTACATAAAATAGACAACTGTCTTTCTATTCCTTTTTCATCATATAATTTTCTGAACTCATCAGATAAATATTCTCGACCTCGATCAGATCTTAATACTTTTATTTTCTTGTCTAATTGATTTTCTACCAAGTTCATAAACCTTTTGAAACAACTTAATGCTTCAGATTTATGAGAAATCAAATAGACATATCCGAATCGAGTATAATCATATATAAAAGTGATGAAATAAACAACCTCATGCCTTCCTCTCACATTCATTGGACCACAGACGTCAGAATGGATTAAATGCAGAGGAAATTCAGCTCTTTTACCTTTTCCAAATGGTTTCCTTGTCTTTTTTACTACCAGGCAATGCTCACATATAGGCAAATCGACTTTTTCAATGTTGCCCAACAAGCCCTCTTTGGCTAGTCTATTCATACGTTGTTGGCCAATATGACCAAGTCTAGCATGCCACACATTCACATCATTATCATATGAATTAGGAGACGTGAGAAGGGAATAACAAACATTTGCATTAACATAGTCAATATCTAATACAATGAAACCATCCAGAAAATAACCACAACCATAGAAATTTGTATCCAAAAACAAATCCACACCTCTATTATGGAAGTTCATATTAAAACCTAGCTTGACCAACAATAAAACAGACACTAAATTTCGACGAATCTCCGGAGCATACAATACATCATGTAGGAATAAAGTGCATCCACCACGCATGTTCAGTTGGCAGGTGCCAATTCCTTTTACGTCAACTCTAGAGTTGTTTCCCACATAGATCCACTTAGTTCCAGTTGGTACTCGTCGAAATTCCACGAAGGATTCTCTATCCTTCGCTACATGGTCTGTTGCTCCTGAATCTATAGTCCACAAAAGATTAGACTCAGTCAAAAATACAGAACTTGACACATAGGCAAAGTTCCCAATAGTATAAGGGGTGTGTACCTTCTTTAGCTCACGACAATCGCGAGCATAGTGACCCTTCTTGTCACAATTGTAACACTTCACCCTTGTCAGCTTCTTCATTCGAGAACATTTTCCTCTGTCATGTTGGTCAACTTTTGGCTTCTTCCCTGAAGGACATGCTCCCTAGCCTTTCCTTTTATCGAACTAGTTAGGACGTTTGCGCTTGGAACTTGAAGCTCCATGTGAGCTGGAACCAGTATGGTAAATTTCAGTTTCCAACTTAGCCGCCAAGAGGCAATCCTCTTCCAGCTCAAGATAACGCACGGCATCCTCAAAGGTTTTGATACTTTCATTATGGGTCAGGTGCACCTTCATATGCTCCCAACTCTGAGGCAAGGAATGAATCACTGCTTGCACTTGCTGCTCATCTGTCAGGACATGGCCAGCATCTTTCAACTCATTGATCATGTTTGACATCTTTCTAAGATGTTGCTTCATGGTCTAACCATGAGGCTTCTTATAAGAGTCAAACCTAATAGTGAGCTGTCTCAGTCTGGTCACTGAAGTATGACCAAATCTTGCTGCCAACGCTTCCCACATCTCCTTGGCATTCTCAAAACACCTGAACTCCCGCATGACGTCATTTTCCATGCTACTCAGCAACGTAATGCGAGCAAGGGAGTTCTTTCTTTCCATGCAGCAAAAGCTTCCTTATCTCTCTTATCTTTGCGCAGTGTTTCCTTCTTCAAGTTCTACCATAGTCGGGTTAAGAGCTTCTAGTGCCTCTTGCTCTTCCAACACATATTGGATTTTCATGTGCCGAGATTTCATAGTTATCGCCATTGACCTTTTCACCTTTGTTCAGCTCGGCAACTATGCTCTTTGTGGCTGAAGCCATTGATCTGAACACATAAGACATATATGCACGAATAATTAATGCCTATCATTTATGCATCTACTTTGCACAGACCCATCATATTAATGAACAATTTCAAGTAAGGTTTCAGAATCAAAAGGTCACTATGTTTCCAATCATCCTCCAAAAATCCTAACTTAAAACTATTATTAATATAATTGTCCATGCAAAATAAATTCTATGAAGCTACAAAAAACTTCTATGAACTACCCACAGCAGTCAACAACAACAGAAAGTAAATAATATCTTACATCCAACAATGATATAATAATAATGCTTTTACATAATACAACTAATATATTAGTTGCTACATCAACAACAACTAGGTAGAAAAACATTACATAAGATGTCCACTAAGCACACTAAATAAAGACCAGCCAAAAAAACTAACACAACTTTAAAAAATGAACAGGGAAAGATCCTTTTTTTCTTCAATTTCTTGATCTTTTCTTTTGTAACAATCAAGTAATATTCATCTATAAAAGACATCACAATACTCCTATATGAAGCGGCTTCGTTAACATCCCATATGCGATTCAACACTTCTTTCCATTCTTGTGGAAGAATGTTCATGAAAAATCGCACTATCTCAGACTGTGGCATGGGACGACCATTCCATATGACCTTTTGTATCTTCCCGTTGACTTCAAGAACATAATCAATTAAGTCACCACTCTCCCATCGATAATCAGTCAGGTCAGCTATCAACTTAGAAAGCCTTTCCTTTTGTTTATCGGTAATTACGCGAATAGGCGTGCGTAACTGAAGGGGAGGCATTGTTCCTGCAACAAATGTAAAACAAATTAGGGATTACATATAATCCACATAGACTTAATTGGATAAAAAAAAAGAAACAAATCTCTTTTTTTTTTCGGTCAACGGTCAACGGTCAAGTCAACGGTCGGTCAACGGTCAACCGAGTCGGTCGCCGGGTCGGGTCAGTCGGGCCGGGTCAGACCTTTCGGACCGGTCGGCCGGTCGGGCTGGGCGGGCTGGTCGGACGAACCGACTGGCACGTGCGGCCCGCGTGCAGCGGGATCGGTGGTGCCCGCGCACGTGCGCGCATGGCCCCGCGCGCGCGTGCGACGCACGCGCCTGCGCCTGCAAATCGGCGCGAGCGTTGCACGCGCCGAAGACGCCGGTTCGCTCCGGCTGCGCGTGGGGGCGCATCCGGCAGCCTTTGGCAGCGTTCCACCACTCGTCGCGTTCGTCTCGACGAGACCTTCCATCTAGAGCCTTCAGAAATAGATTTCGACTTACAGAAACTCGAAAAAATGGATGAACAGTGCTCAGGTGTCGGGATTTTTCTGTCCCGATTAGTGTCGGCTGATTAATTTCATGAAAAAATTATAAGAAATCATCCATAAACATGAAAGGGGTCGGGAAAAAACATGAACAGGGCTCTGATACCAATGTTGGGTATTGCTTATACCCTAAAACCAAATTCGACACTAAATCGAACCCCTAAAAAGAGTACGGAAGACGAGCCTGGGAAAATCACATGTATCACCGATCCTAAGGCACATCACGATATCGAACGTACCTTGTTAGCCACAGCCTAAACACCGACGTTGATTTGAAGAAGAAAGACCGATCCCGTTCTATCCGATGATGTCAATTGGCCTTGAAGGGAAGAGAGTGTCGTCTCTTGCTCTTGTTCTTCTTTTGGAAGGAGAGGGAAAGAAGGAACGTACGTACTGTGAAAAGGTGCATTCCTCCCTCTCTTTTCTCCCTTAAATACGTCATCTCCAAAGGACGTGTCCCTTCGGTAAAAGACGCTCCCCCAAAAGTTACAACTCTTCAACGTGTCCCTCCATCCATGGGCCCTAAACTTGTGGGCCGGGCTTTTAGGCCCATCATGGGTGGACGGGCCAGCTTAGGTCCATCACATTAATTAAATAAAACCATCAAGTTTAATGGTGAAGCCCCCTGCAACAGGAAGGACACGTGATTCATATACTACATTGAACCAAGAAAAGACTATAGTTGCCATAAGCATGTATATAACGCCCGAGAAAGAACCTTACTTCCAAAGAGGTGGTTCTCTAAGCTACCATTTGGCATGAACTCATAGACAAGAAGTAGTTTTCTATCCTCGAAACGATATCCCATTAGCCTGACAATGTTTGGATGAGATAAGCCGCCCCGGAATTTCACCTCCGACTGCAAAAAGTAATCACACCTGTATCAAAATAGGGAAAAACCTTTCTTTTCTTTTTTTTGTATAACGAAGCAAACAGGCATCACCTGGAGAAAGAGAGGAGGATCATTTTATATGATAAGAAATTGAAGAAACCCACCATGGCACCCCAAGGGTCATTTAGTGTGGATGCACGCCTTAATTTTAGATGTTAGCAAATAATTTGAGATAAAAACTAGGATGAAATATTCAATGTGCATCATCGCCCATGTAATAGTATATACTCGCATTTGATGCAAAGGTTGAATTTCGTATGGCTTACTGTAAATACACAGCCTCTTATTCATGAAAATTAACCAAAGAGTAAGCAAATCTTAAGTGCTCAACGCATTTATAAAGCAAGTAAACATCCCTCACAGGATTTTGACATCGGCAAAGACAGTTGAGCAAAAGATTGATGACTGTTAGGGTGACCATGTAGTCTAAAACATAGAATCATACAAGCTCTGATAAGCAACATAATAGAAAAAAATGCACTCCTTTCGCATGGTACACAATAGATGTCCACCTTCCAAGAACGACTAGCATCTTGAATGATGATCAATTTTGAAATATTCAAATGCTAAGTAGATTTATGAGGAGGCTAAGTCCGTCCCTCCACATCTTTTACCTTTAAAAAGACTGATATGCTAATATCATGTTGACTGCCATTTACCAGGTGACTTATAAAAAGTAAATGGCAGGATGTTATTCGTTCTTCCAAGAATAGTGGAGAAGAATAGTTATGTCCAGTTTCTCCTAAAGTACCATAAGTTTGGACTCATACAATTATGTCACCTCACTTTCCAGGACGGTCTGCATATTTTATTATCCTCACCAAGGCTGGTTTTAGTTCCTAGCACTAGGTTGAGAAATTCCAGAGGAAGAGGCTCTAATGTCATAAAACTCATGTTGGGATTTAATGTTTCAGGTTCATTGTAGTGACATCCTGAGTTTAGCTAAAAAGGCAAGGACATAAGTCACAATAATTTTTGTAGCAGGGCATAAAGTCCTCTGAAATGCAAGAAGAGTCCTGCATTTACAAACTATCATGGGACTATACCGTATTAATTATAAACAATGAACGAGATTCGGAAGACGTTTCTACTCCAGCTCTCAAAAACCTTAAAGATAGAGGCTAAGTTGGCAATGCCTCTCTTCTCCTCCTATTTGTTTTCTACACTTCCACGCTCTTTGGCTGCTGGAAAACAAACATACATGTGATATGCACTACACTACATAGACAAAACTGTAGGACAAGATTGGGGAATCTCAAGATCTAAATCAAGAGCACAGTTGCTCACTTTAGGTATCTATTGATCAAATGGTCCTGGGATTTACAATAGCTTGCCTTCTCATCCACACACTTCCTCACAGCCACTCAAATGTGCTTTCCAAAACAAATATGTCATAACCATTCGTGTCTCATAACTTTTCATCCCAATAACCTGTTCAGCAAATCTGCTAAAACAGCTGTTCTCGAATTTTTTTTCACTATCTAAAGGTCCAATTGTAAATGTGTATGGAAACTTGCAAGGGCCATGTAATTCAATCAGTACTGCACCTGCTGTTTTGCTTGGAATAGAGAGAAAATAAACACAGGAGAATTCATGGCTGCAGGCGCAGGATAAGAAAATTTCTACTCTTCTATTATTTATCTAGAAGACAAACAATAACCCCAGAAAACACCCAAAAAAAAAAAAAAAACAACAACAACAATAGCACCATAGGTCCTTGAAAACAGAATCTCACAAGATCTTTTTAATGCTATACGTGGACTTGACCATAAAATGGAAAAGCAAGCCGACTTTTTACCAAGCTCTTGCCAGGAAATGATCCTGGTTATAGGACACGCACTGTCTTCTCCTAAATAATGCAATCCTAAACAGAATAATCTGGCCCCCATAATTGTTAAAACCCACCGAAGTATGTGTTCAGTTGGGCAACTACGTATATTCTCAAAGGAAGAAAACAAACTAAGATAATGAGCATCAAATGAAATTAACCTCACAAGACCAGAACAATCTAGCCACATAAAAGGCCACTAAAATGTATGATCTCATTCTCATTGTTCTACGACAAACTACATATCTGGAAATGATTCTTCTCCCACCATCACATTAGAGCTTCTTGCTAAAAAATGCAATGGCAATAACATTAAATACTGCAAAGCATATGCAGCCTAAGCTCTCCTTAGAGAACTAAGATTACCTCCCATTCTCTGAATCCCTGCATGCCCTCTGGGTTCAAATTTTTAATGGCAACTGGAGTCATGTTTTTGCTCTGGGAAGACCCCTTCTCATCAAGGTAACCTTTGAAGACTCTACCACCCTTGCTGAGCATCTTATCAGATCTGAAGTTTCTCATCGCAGCTTTCAGCTCTGCAAATCTAAAAATCTTAATTTCTGAATTGGGAGTAACATAACCATTTGGAATAGGCTCATTCGACCTTTCTCCCAAGCTCCTGCTCAGGGCATCCTCAGAAGACAATGAACTGCTTATAGTCAGGGCAGGTCCTCCTGTTATTACACAAGTGAAGAGAAAAAGGTGAAGAATTTGTCATGAGCTGAAGACAGGAGCTAGAGAGGAGCAGGAACTAATTGAGTTATAGAGATGTCAGCTGGTGGGGAAAGAGTTAGGTAGTTAGAATCTGAAGTTGTTAGTGGACGTGTGTATAGAGCATATTCACTTTGTCTATAAGTTGGGCTTTGCATGAAAATCAGGATAAATCAGAAAGCAGGAGCACAATAACCAGAATAACATGCAGAATATCTAGAAGGTGCATAGTTAGGATTCCTGTTGCTTTGAAACGCCGACACCACAATAAACAGCCCATTATCCCGAACGCTCAAACCATTGGGACTGAGTCCATCTTGTGGATCAAACATATTCCTTATGTATGCCATTACCAATATGTCCCATTCTCGTGGCAAATGCCTTCTCGTTCTCTCTTTCATATCTGCTCTTTCAATTAGATTATTCTCATTTCTCTGTCTCGAATTCTTTGTAATCTTTGTTTACCTCAGTATTCTAGCTAAAGCGTCAAAAGTTAATCTATTCATCCAATAAAATGCCCAACCTAACCCTGTCAGATGACGGCAACAGATTCCATCAGCTGATGGACTCTCGAGATTCAGACAATCGATAATGTTCAATCGATATTGTGCAATCACAACAACCTCAATCTACTGGAGACAATCAACTCCTCAACGAGCTCTACCACTTTCAGCTCCAGTTCATCACGTAACCCCACTCAATGCTTAATGAAACGCTAAAGCTTTCAAGCAACCCAGAATGCTAAAAGTCTCTTCTACCTGATGTACAACTTTCACAATATCTGAGGTACTGTACACTCACTTCTTGTCATATCACACCCTCAACCTAATCTAGGTCTATCACGAACTTATGTCTTCCTATGAGATACATCGCTGTCATCACCCATTACTAGATGATCTGCAACACAATAATTACTGGCGGATCCAATTTGCACGTTAGTCTCCCTTGCCCTAATAACTTAAGCCTATGCTTGGTTGCAACATAAATTAAACTTAAACGTAAAGCTCATTCTTTCACCAGACAAAAATTAGGAAGTATGTTCCTTTCCTTTCCAGTATGTTCCTTTACTTTCCCATATAATACCTCCAACAAACACAAGCAGAAAATTACAAAGGAAGACCTTCTTATCAGCATATAAAAAGTAATGTTACTTCAAAATGTAAAGCAGGAATTCCAATAACCTAACCAAAATTGACATCAATAAAAAATCCCTAAGCAGTCTAATGAAGAAATTCTCGCACCAAAAACAGTAACAAAGCCAGCTATTGTTAAGGGACTCTACAAGCTTGAAGCCTGTTTACAGTGGCAAAAATAAACTAGGATCCATATCAGTGCACCTGCGCCAACTTTTAATTTTGTACACTGAAATATTTATGCATCAGAAGAAGTCATAGTTCTAAAGATATCCGTGGAATTGACAGATTTTTGTACAGTTAACTGTCACAGCTGGGACTGCAGCTTTTAACTTATTCAATCAAAAGTGTTGAATGAAATTGAAAGAGAAAACCATGCATCATTTCAACAGAACAACGCTCTCCACTGATTAGTATCCTTACCTTTAGCTCCTGTCAGATGACTGCAACAGATTTCATCAGCTGATGGACTCTCGAGATTCAGACAATCAATAATGTTCAATCGTTCCATGTTTGGTGCAATGCGTAAGCCATTGGAAATGCTAATGAGTTCAGGCAATGAGAATAGGGATATCCTTTTCAAGGTGGGGAGGAAGTAAGTACTCTCGTAAATGGAAGTATCTTCACACATCACTAAACTTAAAATAAGGGGGCAGTCTTCGACTTTGAGCTCTTCTAAACTATCAAGGTATTTTAGGAGGCAAGGTGTGAATATAGTAGCCAGCCAAGGACATGCAAGTAAGGCCAAGCATTTAAGATGAGACAAGCATCCTCGGTGCATCGGCCCCTCATAAATGCCCCTCAATCTCTTCATATGATATACGTAGAGATACTCAAGTGATCCGAGAAAACTCTTGCCATCCTCCCTTTGATTCCAATACAATTTCACTTCTATCAGCTTCATCATACATGTCGGTGCCATCAATAATAACCTGAATCTCATTACACTCCCCAATTATGCAGCATTTCATTTGCTCCGTGTTCTCAATCCCAAAATCAGATAGCTTCATGATATTCGTATGGCGATCTAAGAAAAATGCCATAGTATGCTGCAGCATCTTCTGGATATCTACGGGTACACCCACACCATTTACATATTTCAGGGATCTATCCCAGCATTCTATTTCGAATTCAAGATCCACTGGGAGACGAGACATGATGCGTTCATCATGATTGCCAACAATAAATTTGAAATGTGACAACGATCTAGACAACATGGATGTACCAAACCATTTGAATTTCCTCAGATGTTCCACTCGTGGAAGGTACAGTTTAAGTGTATCCAGACTTATCAAGCCACAAACTTCATCAACAATAGCTTCCACAACACTCTCCCACCTCTCATCCTCCGGATTTACATCAATACTTAATTCTTCTAATTGAGATAGCGCAGAAATAGTGCCTTGAGGAATCAATGCATTTACTTTCCCAGATTTTGTGCCCCGATTTACTCGTGGACAAAAAGATAATTCTAGGCAAGTGAGCTTTGTTAGCTTCGCAACCTCCTAGGGCAGATCCATGATCTCAGTCCCTTCCAGATCAAGCACCTCAAGCTGCTGAAGTTCTCCAATTTTTGGAGGCAACACACTCAACATCTCACAGTGAGTTAAGAATAGTCCTTGTAGGCAGCTTAACCCGAACAGAGACTCCGGCAAGTACTTGATCTGAGTTCGGGATAAATTTAGGATTTCCAGAGCAGGCATGTAATCAAAGAAAGAAAGACTAATTGTTCTGAGTTTGTAATTTCTATTCAGAAACAATACCAAGAGTACAGGACTCCGAGGATCCTCAGGCAACTCAGTCAACTGATTTTCCATCAAGTAGATCTCCATGTAAGTCTGCCATTGGTTAATGTCTTAGTCTCTGGATATCTAGTTTCTTCATCGTACTCACCTCCGGTTATATGCAGGTCCGGGCAGAGAGTTTTCAGGTAATCATGAACTTCCTGAAACACATTTCAGAGAGCAACTTTCAGCCGATAACAATAAAGTGTGCCCAGCTAATGGAAAGATGATTTGCCCATGTTCTAACTCTAGGCAAAGACCGCTAAAAAAAATGTCAAAATCAGGCTAAGAAATTGTGAATACACCATTTGAAAAGGTAAGGGAACTCATCCGATGACACAAGCAATACCTATTGAGTATTATGGCAATGCAAATGCCAGATTTCCTTGTTGACAGCAACAACCAGGATTTCCAAGAATTTGGAGAGTCAATGAAAGAAGGAACCCCACCTCAGCCAAGCATTCACACTGAGGGAAAGTGGTTGTTCTATTCTAATTGGGTGTAGTTGGATGCTTTTTTGAAAGATGAAACCCTTCATCATAGACATTCTGCATGCAATAATTCCTCATACTGGAGGCAGCACCGGAGACCATTCTTTCCAAGTCGTTACTTTATTAGAATTCAGTGGAGACAATGGAGGCTATGACAGATAAGACACGTTCCTATCAAATAGCATGCCCAACAGAGCTCTCCTTGCAACTCGCATGTAAGTGAACTGTCATTTGCAACCCAAGCAAGAAACTTTCGACACTGTTGCGAATGTATGGAACAGTGGCTTATTCGGTGCGTCATATGGCCTCGTGATCCTCCTTTTTTTTTTTCTTCCTTCACGAAAAGTCAACTGATGAAGTTCCTTTCTTACTAAAACTCATAAAATTATTCAAATTTTAGAAAATTTTGATAAATGGAAAAAAAAAAAATAAACCTCACATGCTAATACTTTTATATATTGTAAAAATGTGAAATCAATATTTATACGTGTCGTAAGAATCAAACACTTAGAGAAAAAAAGTTATTTTCTTTTTCCAAGGGGTACACGTCTTATAGTGGTACTATTTCTCCTTTTAATGCGTTAATGCGTCATGGTATTTCTACGAATGAAGATATACTGACAACTGAAATGTGATTTGGAGTATGACTGAGAAGACAGACAAAAAGTGATTTGGACCATGAATCCCCAAATATTTCAATTCTCCCATGGAAAATGAAGTGAAGTCTAGTTCCACCCCAATTCAAAATTTTCCCTCTTGCATTGTTAAAGACTGTTACAAAACAAAAGCTTCCAAATGCTGATCAGAGTACATGATACAGAAAATGGGAAGGATGTACACTGCCGTCAACCGTGTGAGGTACAAAAGAATCTGCCGTAGTTCTTCATTGACAAGGCGATCTCATGGCAGACGGCAGGGTTCTCGGCATTATTAATGGGGACGATCCTCTCAATGTCCTGACAGCCAGCAAAGGGCAGTTGTGTTGCAACGGAGATTTCAGTCCTGCGGAGATGAGCCGAACTACCGTCCCTGTCTAAAAGTGGCCGTCAACTCTTTTGGCACGGGGATCTTCTCTAGTGTCGCCAGGACGTCCGTCATTGAAGGTCGACATTTTGGCATCGCCAATACACTCAAAAAGGCAAGGGATGTGGCCATACACGCCCCTTTCTGAGGATACTCCCCTCCAATTTCATGTCCATTATGCGGTATAGCTTCCACTTATCGCGTAAATATGGTTTAGCCCAGTCCACAAGATTTTGCTCCACCCCAACTTTTGATTTATCAACAGCGCGACGTCCTGAGAGCAACTCCAGCAGCACAACACCGAAGCTGTACACATCACACCGCGCAGTCAAGTGCCCTGTTCAACAGAAACAGCATATATCAGGATAAAGAGAACGAGAAAAGTTGCTCAGAACAGGAATCAAGAATTTCCATACAGTGAAATAACCATTCATCCCTCATTCTTTCGAGTTCCAAACTTCAATATTGATGACATTTACAATATAAGAAATGCCTCATAGGCCATGTTTGGATTGTGGAATTAGAGTGATGTACAACGTTACCTACCACTTCAAAAATTTGACAAACAAGGATTTGCTAATGCATGCAATTCAAATGAAATGCATCAGCATGGTTGCCCTTTTGAATCCAGTTCAGTAAACATCCAATCACCGTCCATGTTTGGATACCACAAACCCTATGTCAATTCAGATCTCATACTTTCTTCAGCAGTGAGATATGCTGAGGCCATTTAAATCAGCCACTGTAAATAATTCTGGTGGAGTCATCCTAGTGATAAAGGAGGAATGGCCATTCAAAACCCGGGTTTGACTTCCAAGTATTTGCATATTGATGCCATTAAAGAACTAATGCCAAAACAATAACCATATCTTCTGGAATGAGTTGAAGTATGAGTTCCCAAAGATTTGTTAGTAAACGATTGCCTCACGAATATTATAAAAGACAATGCCAATCGCACCTGTTGCTATATATTCGGGAGAAGCACAACCTTGAGTACCCATTACTTGAGTCGAAACATGAGTCTGATCACCGGGGGGGCCTGCCTTTGACAAGCCAAAGTCTGAAAGTTTTGCATTAAAGTCCTGCATTATGTGCAGAACCAATTTAGCCTATAGAACAGAAAAGAAGCAGATTTCTCTAGCCAGAATAAGTGGATTGTTTACGCGCATGCACTCAAAAATGTGCACAAGCACATGCTCAGGACATGTACAAAACAAATAGGTAGACAGAATCTCTCCATTTGATATGAAGTTCATTGGCAGTTGCTAGTCTTTTGAGCGCACATACCAAATCCAGCAGAATATTGGAAGCCTTGAAATCACGGTATATTGCTATTTGCTCTGTCTCGTGAAGGAAGGAGAGCCCCCGAGCAGCACCTACAGCAACTTTGATTCTTATTGCCCAGGGAAGTGGGCGGGCACCCCCTGCATTTATATATTTTACTCAGTGAGCTCAAATACATCTCCTTTTGCTGAGTAAGATATGAAGTACCAAAAACATTGACTCACTCCGGAATAGATGATTTTCGAGACTTCCCTGGGCATATACTCATACATTAAAGTCGATTATCACCATCCAAGCAATACCCGATAAGTTTGACCAGATTTGGATGATGAAGTTGACCAAGGTAATTCACTTCTGCCTGCAGCCAGCAGGCAACAGCAGTGCTTAGAGTTTTCCAAAGAGAAAACCTAGTCCAATAAATGAACTTACCAACCACTCTTTGTGACCCTGAAAACCATCAGGCTTTAGCTTCTTGACAGCAACAACCATTCCACATCCTGGCCTTGCAGGACCAAGGGTAAGCACATCAATCCACCCTTTGTACACATAGCCAAAGCCCCCTTCCCCAATGAGGCTATCGTTACGGAAGTTTCTCGTGGCTTTCTGAAGCTCGCTGTACAAGAAAGCTTTTAAAAGCGGAAATGATAGTATGTCACCTTCAGATCTTGGAGTGGGGAAACTGCTTGAACTCAAAGCAGTTGAAGAGTGGAAACTGCTTGAACTCAAAGCAGTTGAAGAGTGGATACTGCTTGAACTCAAAGCAGTTGAAGAGTGGAAACTGCTCTGAGTAAGGTCCAAACCTCCTGAAGGAAGAATCTTTGTTACAATTCAAAGAGTTGAAAGCAGGCACAATAAAAATGTAAAACCATTCACCCAGTGACACTCTATGGCTTCATGACGGATGAGTCACTCATAAATGAGCACAGATTCCCCAGAAGAAGAGATGCAACTAAAGAAAAAGATGAAAAGAACAAACCAATAGTTCCAGAACACCAAGTCTTATTCCAGTGACTTCTTCCAACTTTTTGCAATAAGTAGTCAATGCATCTGAGCGTTCGTTACAAGAGAAGCAAATTTTTTTTTCTTTTGTATTAAGAAAATTGCAGTCAATCACTAAACGTTGGTTCTAACAGAAAGCACCAACTTATCCACGATATGTCAAGGTAAAGTCTTTCTGGCTCAGACAGAATGACAGCTATGTGCCTGACGCAGACTTTCATGTCCATGCCAAAGCATGCGCAGCCCAAGGTCAACGAGCAGGTGACTGCGTATTTGTTCTAGTTGGCCAAGCAGCCCCGTCTTTTGTAGACAGAACTGACTCCAGCACCAGGGACAATCAGCGTATGTATTGAGAATTTGCACTTCGAAAAAAAAACCACAGGTTTAAAACATTTCTTTGTACAGAAGTACTAAAATCAACTCCAACATAAATGGAACAGCTAACTAAATTCATAGGAAAGTCGTAAATCAGTCAATTATTTGCCTATCAAGCCACCTATTAATTCAGATCAATCTGGAAAAATTAAGGAAGTATCACAAAACAGGAGTAACAATTAAAATCTTTCCAATAAACAAGAATTGCCATAAATAGCTGCTAGCCTTTCAGATGCGAAAAAGTTACAAAACTGAATCGACAAAATCTATCACATGATCTCTTGAAGCACTCTCCCCCATTTCCTTTTCTCAAAGCAAGATAAATGATCCGTCATCTATGGTTAATATATCCTCCGTTTCCATACTCATCAACACCTCATGCTGTTATAGGTGCTTCAACTGTTGTACAACAAAGTACAAACATTAATCTAACACCAGTCGATGAAACAAAAAGTCGACATCTGGTTTTGTACACTGAAATATATTATCATCAGAAGTCATAGTTCTGAAGATACAGTAGAACGGCCAGAGTTTTGTACAGTTAGTTGTCACTGCCTCGTTCATAAACATTACAAGGGTAGATCAAATATCCAATTTGAAAGACGATAAGAGTTCATTCAGAGAAGAGTTGACTTTCTAATTTTCTCTTTATTCTAGATGGGCCTGCAGCTTTTAACTTGTTCAATCAAATGTATCAAATGAAAGTGAGAGGAAAGACATGCATCATTTCAACAGAACAATGTGCTCTGCCGATTATTACCCTTACCTTTAGTCCATGTCGGATGACTGCAACAGATTCCATCAGTTGAAGGACTCTTGAGATTTGGAGAATCAGAAATGCTCGTTCGTTCCAAGTTAGCTGTCAGAAATGCTCATTAGTTCTGAAGAAACAGTAGTATGGCCAGAGTTTTGTACAGTTAGCTGTCGCTGCCTCATTCATAAACATTTCAAGGGTAATAGATCAAATATCCAATTTGAAAGATGCTAAGAGTTCATTCAGAGAAGAGTTGACTTTCCAATTTTCTCTTTATTCAAGATGGGCCCGTAGCTTTTAACTTGTTCAATCAAATGTATCAAATGAAAGTGAAAGGAAAGACATAGATCATTTCAACAGAACAATGCTCTCCACTGATTAGTATCCTTACCTTTAGCCCCTGTCGGATGATTGCAACAGATTCCATCACTTGAAGGACTCTTGAGATTTGGACAATCAGAAATGCTCATTCGTTCCAAGTTTGGTGCAATGCATAAGCCATTGGAAATGCTAGTGAGTTCAGGCAGTGAGAACAGGGATATCCTTTTCAAGTTGGGAAGGAAGTGAGTACTCTCGTAAATAGAAGTATCTTCACACATCACTAAACTTAAGACAAGGGGGCAGTCTTTGACTTTGAGCTCTTCTAAGCTATCAAGGTTTTTTAGGAGGCCAGGTGTGAATATAGTAGTCAACTGAGGACATGTGAGTAAGGCCAAGGATCTAAGATGAGACAAGCATCCTTGGTGCATCGGCCCCTCATAAATGCCCCTCAAACTCTTCATATGATATATGTAGAGATACTCAAGTGATCCGAGAAAACTCTTACCATCCTCCCTTGATTCCAATACAATTTCACTTCTATCAGCTTCATCATACATGTCAGTGCCATCAATAATAACCTGAATCTCATTACACTCCCCAATTATGCAGCATTTCATTTGCTCCATGTTCTCAATCCCAAAATTAGATAGCTTCATGACATTCGTATGGCGGTCTAAGAAAAATGCAGTAGTATGCCGGAGCATCTTCTGGATATCTGCAGGCACATCCACACCATTTACATATTTTAGGGATCTCTCCCAGCATTCTAACTCCAATTCAAGATCCACTGGGAGACGAGACATGATGCGTTCATCATGATTGCCAACAATGAATTTGAAATGTGACAACGATCTAGACACCTTTGACGTATCAAACCATTTGAATTTCCTTAGATGTCCCACATGTGGAAAGTACAATCTTAGTGTATCCAGGCTCAACAAGCCACAAATATCGTCAACGATACCTTCCACAACATTCTCCCACCTCTCATCCTCTGGATTTACATCAATACTTAATTCTTCTAATTGAGATAGCGGAAATAGTGCCTTTAGGAATCAATGCATCTGCTCTCGCAGATATTGTGCCCCGATTTATGCGTTGGCAAAAGGATACTTCTAAGCAAGTGAGCTTTGTTAGCTTTGCCACCTCCTTTGGCAGATCCATAATCTCTGTCCCTTCAAGATCAAGTACCTCAAGTTGCTGAAGTTCCCCAATTTCTGGAGGTAACACCATCAATAGCTCACAATGATTTAAGAATAATCTTTTTAGGTTGCTTAACCTGAATAGAGATTCTGGCAAGGACTTGATCCGAGTTCGGGATAAATTCAGGATTTCCAGAGCTGGCATGTAATTGAAGAAAGATGGACTGATCGTTCTGAGCTTGTAATTTCTATTTAGAAACAAGACCAAGAGTACAGGACACCGAGGATCCTCGGCCAACTCAGTCAACTGATTTTCCATCAAGTAGATCTCCGTGTAAGTCTGCCATTGTGTGACCTCTGGAGGCTCCATCAATCCTAGACCCCCAAGCATAAGCACCTTTCTGCTGCCACATTCAGGTGGACCGGCTTCGATGTCGTGAGAACATTTCTCAAGTTCCTCCACCGGTTGCGGTGTACCTGATGATGAGTAAAGATGATGAACAATCCTACTGGAAAATAATCTATTCAAACACGTGAGTCAAACCACACATGGAGATTCCAGCCGAAAACCAAACGTGTATTAAAAATATCTGTTGGAATCCGATGCTTGAACAGACGAACCTGAAACCAAAGCAGGACTTGGACTTGCTCGCGTCTCACTGCTATGGCGTCTCCGCTGCTCCATCGACTCTGGCTTGCTTCTGCTGTTCCCCATGATCGCACCCCAAAGAAGAAAGTAGCAAACGAAGCACGGCACTATGACCCAAAAAAAAAAAAAAAAAAAAAAACGAAGCCCGGCACCGTCTCTATGTATTTTGGTGTTGCGATTCAAAAATAGAGACAAGAGGAGAGAAGGGGGAAAAGGAAGGCGGGGAGAGGGGGTGGGGTGTGGTTTGGAGGAGAGCTAGAACCGGCCTCAAGGCTGTTTCCCGAGATAAACCGATCGATTTTTAAATGTAGAAAGCGGACAAACCGGTCAAGTGCGTTCGGCCGAGTGAACTTCTTCTTGTTGGGGAGTTAGAAGTGAATCGGTTCAGCTTCCATTGGAACCTAATATCTACCTAACAAAATCGATTCCCAAATTTTTGGAATTCGATATATATCCTACATACTCTGAAATTTAGAACTTAATTAAAAGTGACCAACTTTTTTTTTTTTTTTTTTTCTTCATAATAGAAAGCATCAAGTGGAGGGAAAAATCTGGTACCTAGTTCTAAGACCAACGATTTGGTTTCCAATTCCTAATTTTGGAAACTGGATTGGAACTAATCACCCTAGAAGTCGAATATACAAGAAGTTGCTTTTCGTAAAGGCATAGCCTTAATGTAGAGAAAGATGAGGATGGATTGGACTGATAAATGTGGCATGCATATACTCTATCAAACTATATGAATTTTAATTACTACATCCATAATAATGATAGGCATATTAAACATAAACCGTTATCTTATATTGATCTATTTTGTTATTTGATGTAAAAAAAAAAAGATAAAATAATTAAAAGAAATTCTTGCATGCTCTTACATATTCAAATTGAATGAAAATAATATAGTACCATTGTGCACTACCTAAATAAGATTACTTAGCAAATATTAGGAATCGCAACGGATTTGCCTATTGTCTTTCCCTGTAGAAGTATTACATTGCTCTATATCGACATTTTATACATCAGGGATAAGTTGATAGGGGGGCACATTTTGTGAGCTGATGGGAATATGCGGGTCATTACCTTTCTTGTTAGTACTGGTCCTTTTGTTCTTTATAATTGGGAATTGTCATAATAGAAAAATGTAATATAATGTATATTATTAAATGAAAAGTACATGAGCCTAATTATAAACCTTACAGAATTACTTTTAAAAGTAACAAAATATCATTTACAATCAATTAGAACCTATCAATGGAAATATACAGAACGTTCTCAAATTTTGCACGGCCAACGCTGGTTACCTTTGGAAGAGAACTGAGAAAATGTGTTTGGGTTGCTTTTCTTTAGTCTATCTATCAAGTCTTTCCATTGCTTCTGTTTGGATTTCGTTGGATGAGTAGGGTAATCAGATTATGGAGACCCCAAAAGGCTGGGCAGCTTTGTGGGAATTTTTGGCAATTGTTTACCTAATCAGGTCACTCCACTTTTTATTTTTATTTTTAAAGGTTTGTTCCTTCAAAGTCTAAAGGTCTCAAATAAATTAATCTAATGAAACCCGCCAGCTATTTTGATTACCGAATTCAAATTTGAGATTTAGCTCCGACAGGACAAAACTCGCCAGCTATCCACTCTTAAAAAAATGACGCAATAGTGAGTCGATAGGACAAAACTCGCCAGCTATCCACTCTTAAAAAAATGACACAATAGTGAGTCGCAATAATGAATTAGCGAAGAGTAATTGACAAAATGATAGTAATGACCACCTCGCTAATCGACATGCATTGTTAAATCAGCTAGGTCCCAAATGGGGGCCATCTCATCTAACGATATGTATGAACTCCGTAAACATGTATAAGTTGAATCCAAGAATCTTCCTGGTGGGAGAGTAGATATTGCATGCACTACCCTTTAACAGTCAAAAACCCAACAAGGTGACCTTTCCCTCTAATTAGAAATTTATGATACTTATTTCATAAAAAATGAATAACGAACAAACAAAAAATACTTTCATCGTCTACGAGAGTAATAAGATAAACTTTTGTCAATTATCAAACTATTTGTCATTAACTAATTATCTCTGATTATTATTTTTAGGAATTTTTTTCAAATCATTTATTTTTTATGAGATAAACGAAGCTTTAAAATCAAATATTTTTTCTAGTCAAAAAGGAAAAAATATAAAGTTATTTCGTCCCGTTCGTTTTAGGCATGAAAATGCCCCCTCTCTCCTCTCTCTCTCTCTCTCTCTAATAATTCGAAATATTATTTGAACTTTATAAAAGTAAAAAAGGAAGGTTAATTAAAGTTAGACACGTGGAGGAATATTCCCAATACTTTACAATCATGCACTAAGGTGCACGAGGGAATTTAGGCAATTGTGTAGGTGCAATTTGGTCTTTTCAGACAAGTCAACGTCAATGGATCACCACTGATTCCACCGCCTCACTCTCTCCGTCGGGCAGCTTTCTACTGGGAATGACTTTTCTAAAATGTGATTCCCATCTTGCCAATCTCAATCTCTGCAGAATCAGGTACGCGAGATGCTTCGTCACTCTCTTTGAATCTAAGATATGTTGCTTCTGCGACTGTATTTTTATCTTTTCTTCTTCATGTTCTTTCTTTCCTTTCCGTTGCCCAAGACTCTCCTTGAAAAAATCCAGTCTGTGTTGCAAGATTGATCCTCTGCTCTGTGATGAAACGATGGTGCGGTCACAAAAAATGCAACTTTTGCAGCTTGAACTGCTGCCATCTTTTGCCATCTCCTAATTCCTTATGGTCTAAATTTGTCTTCTTCTGAATCAGTGGATCTTTCGAATTGAACTCAGTGGATGTCCGTGTAGAACTTGACATTCTTGCTCTGTGTGGCTAAGACAGCAACTTCCTTTGAGCACCCGGTTATAAGATAAAGCTCTCTTTTCATTTGGTCTACCTTTTTAAGTGCCCATTTTTGTGGAAAGGTGGCATTCAGATTCAGTGTGTATTTGAGCTGAACCAAGAACTGCAGGGTTGTGGCTGCTGAGACTTCTTTTATTTCTTTGACTTGGCTTATTCTTTTATTACAGTAGCATATGAGCATGTTCTAGTTTAGGTGCCGATCTTTCCCAAAAACATAGGTTTGGACATATGGGTCATATTCACTAAGACTGTAATTGAGCCAAATGCAGAAGTTCTACCTTATTTGTTGTTGTGACATCCTTGTTGAAGTCTCTGAATCATCGCAATAAATTAATCTCATTCCTCTTTATTTGAGGATGTTTCCCTGTACGTCCGCTTGACAAATGTAAAGTCATATTTCTGTTTTTCCTTTTGTCTAAGTATACGTCTCATGACTAAACTGGATAACTTGCTCTTTTCTACTCAAGTAATCTGCATTTTCTTGAAGTGCTTTTTCAAATTGATTTTGTTCTTGTGATAGTCATGGTTGAAGCAGCAGCTTCTGCAATGGCAGTCGAAGCGTACAAGGATGGACGTGGCATTTTTGGCTACCTCAGTAAAAAAAGTTGACTATGCTGATGATTTCAAGGTCAATTTTGAGAAGATGACCGACCAAGCAAAAATGCTCTATGCAAGAAGGGATGATGTAGAGGCAGAAATAAACAAAAACAAGATGAAGAGGGTTACCAAGGAATGTGGAGCCTGGATTTATAGGGTCATGGTGGCCGAACAAGAAGTACTCAAATTGGAAAGCAAGTACAAGAAAGAGATCGTGCATGCTTGGAGATACGCTCGGTTGTGGTCACATGCAAATCTTAGCAAGCATATGGCCAAAAAGCGTGAGGAATTACGAATCCTGTTAGAAGAAGGAAAGCTTGATAATGGGGTGGTAGCTGACAGATCCCCGGAGCACGTGAGAGTCATTGATACTTGTACGATTGAGGATAAGCCTTCGCTAAACTGGGCTGTTGAAGAGATTTTGGGTAATCTGAGGGAGAGAAAAATCAAAAGGATCGGACTCTGGGGAATGGTGGGAACCGGGAAAACTACGGTGATGCAGAATCTAAATAATAATAAAGAAGTTAAGAAAATGTTTGATATCGTGATTTGGGTATCAGTGTCGAAGGCTTGGAGCATTGAAAAGGTGCAAGATGCAATCACACAGCGTCTCAAGCTAAGATTGGAGGGCGGAGCGAATGCAGTTGAGACAGCTCAACTTATATCAAATGAGTTGGGAGGTATGAGGTATTTACTTCTCCTTGATGAAGTTTGGGATCCTTTTGATCTCCATGAGATAGGTATTCCCAACAATGATAATGACAGCAAGGTGGTATTTGCTAGTAGATTCCGTGATTTGTGCTATGACATGGATGCTGACGAGCTTGTCAATATGAAGCGTTTATCCGATGCTGATGCATATAAAATGTTCGAAGAAAAAGTAGGTCGAAATGTGAAAAATCCAAGTATTATACCAGTAGCACAACTTGTGGTTAGAGAATGTGCTGGTTTGCCATTGCTAATTGATAAAGTGGCGAGGGTTTTTAGAAAGAAGGACAACATTCACCTCTGGAGAGATGGATTGAAGAGCTTGCAGAGATGGCCTAGTATCAAAATTCAAGGCATGGATGAAGTGCTCGAATTCCTAAAGTTCTGTTATGAGGATTTAGATGGGGAGGATAAAAAGGTTTGCTTTCTTTATGGAGCTTTATTTCCTGAAGACCGTGACATATTTGTGGACTATTTGATGGAATGTTGGAAAGCAGAGGGTTTTCTCGATAGCATTGATGAGTTTCAAGATGCACGCGATAGAGGGCACAACATATTACATGATCTGATCAATGTGTCTTTGTTAGAAAGAAGTGCGATAAAGACACATGTCCGAATGAACAAAGTTCTTCGCAATATGGCCCTTAAAATTTCATCAGAGTCTCAGACCATAAGATCCGGCAAGACCATGCGAGGGGCTAAAAAGCCGCCAAAGGAAGAAGAATGGACATCTGCAAGTCGAATTTCTTTGATGGATAATGACTTGTGCAGTTTACCGGCAACTTCAAATTGCACAAATCTTTCGACTTTACTCTTGCAAAGAAACAAGAATTTAATGATGATTCCAGAGAGCTTCTTCTTGTCTATGCAAAGACTCCGAGTCTTGGACTTACACGCTACGGCAATAACATCCCTTCCACCTTCTTTGCCTTGCTTGACTCATCTCAGGGCACTCTACTTGAATTCATGCAAGGGCTTAATAGAACTACCTTCAAGCTTAGAGGCACTGGTGCATCTAGAGGTGCTTGACATTCGACGCACCGGAATCATCTCTTTACCTATTCAAGTGGGAAGTTTAACGCAGATGAGATGTTTGCGCATGTCACTGTCAAATTTTGGCGCCGGAAACCCAATGTCCAAGGTGATTTCGAGCATTTCATCATTAGAAGAACTCATGATTGATGTAGACCCAAACACTTTGTGGTCCGATCAGGTCATGAGGACTATCACGGAGGAGGTTTCTACCTTGACACGGTTGACTTCACTGACATTTTCCTTTCCTAAAGTAGAGTGCCTTGAAATCTTCGTCAGATCAAGCCCTCTATGGAAGGAGCTGCGCTTCACGTTTCAGTTTTCGGTCGGTATTTGCAATTCGGTCAACCATCATATTCTTGATTATTTTGAATATCAATTGTGCAAGTGCTTGAAGTATGCAAACGATGAAGGCACACATCCTGTGATCTCAGAAGTACTCACTTGAAACCGAAGTATTTGAACCGATTGATCACAAGAATATACGAGCTTATCGATTTGGGACCGAGAACTTGAGTAAACTCGAGCTTGTTCGGTGGAGGGCTGCGAGGACATCATATGCATCATCGACGGTAATGTAGCACCACCTTGTGCATTTGAATGGCTAGAGAGAATGGTCATAAACAGGGCCGCAAGTTTGCATTGTATTTGGAAGGGTCCCGTGCCCGTGGGAAGCTTAGGCCAAATGACTAGTTTGACCTTGTACAATTGCCCCAAGCTCAAGAAGATATTCTCAAATGGATTGATCGAGCAACTATCTGAGCTAAAGCATTTGAGTGTCGAAGAGTGCCACGAAATTGAGGAGATCATCATTGAAACCGAGAATCCTTGCTTGGACCGAGAACACTTCCGAGTCTTAAAAAGCTAGTAGTTCATGATCTTCCGAAATTAAGAAGCATTGCTCCAAATGATTTATTGATTTGGCCTTCTCTAGTGAGACTGGATATAGCTTCATGTCCATCCTTGTTGAAACTTCCTTTTACCGGGATAAATGCTATCAATTTAAGATCCATTGATGCTGAGCAATCATGGTGGTCTACATTGTTGTGGCAAGACGACGCTGTCGAGGAAAGATTTCGGTCTTTTTGTAGCTTCATTTAGCCTTTCTCTGTAGCTCTTTGCTTCTTGTTCATCTTATTTCTTGTGATTGGAATTATGTATTAACATAGGCTTTCGTTTTGTTTCTCTGCATGCACAATCTATTAAATGGCTATTATTCACTGATGAGGTGATGAAAATGATAAAAAGAACGATTCCGGGTGTTTTTTTTACTTAAGATCCCATGTTGTAATATTGAGCTTCTTTAGCACTGCAAACTGTAGTTGCTTCTTATCAGGAAATAGTGAATTAAATGTAGTTTCTTCTCAATATCAGGCGAGTTATGTATTGCAAGTTTGTTCACGGTGCTTATAATCTCTAATACATAATGTAAAAGTGACCCCTTTGAACATTTAATAGGTTTTACTAATATCAAAGAAGAATTGTGTAGGGCGTGCATATTATGTGAATTGAGTTCATAGTAGTTTGCCCAGCATCTTATATCTTACACTGTATCCTTTATATTAAACGAGGGTTTTGAGAGGACATGTCCTTTCCTCCTCTTTTCTCTTTTCCTTTTCTAATTTATTAAAGATCTCTTCCATGTCACTCCCTACACCTTTTCTCTTTGTTTTTTCATTTCTATTATACGATATAATTATCTTTAATTTTTTTAGTTTAAATGTGTCAATTATCTTCTTCCATTCTTTTGGCACCTTATGGTTAGTGTCTTATTTTATTGAAGCTACAAGTGAATCGTCGGTCTATTTTACCCAACACAATCTACTATATTCATCTGTAATGTATTCAAGTACATGCCATATATTTATAATTTCATTTTATTTTCTTATTATTTCCTCTTTAAACATTCCTTTTTTCTTGATTCTCTTTCTCTAATCTTTGAATTACGATTACATTCTACATTGAAATCTTACACTGCAATTTTGTCCAAACTTATCGAATTATGATGAGATAACGTCATTTCTTTTACTTTTTTTTTAAAGAATTTCATATTATATCCCGAAAGTTAGATAATGTTGCGTGATTTTGTAACACAGTTCATCTTTTTCCTCTAGCGAACTTCATCATTTTGCAATCTCTTTATTTAGAACATCTTTAGGGGTCTAAAATCTTGTTTGCGCTTGGCCAAAGTGTAATGACTTTTCCAGTAGTTCCTCCATATGTACATCCCGCAAACGTACTCAATGTGAAAGGCCAGTAATATGAACATTATGAGATGAATGAAATTCCTGTAAGTTAAAAAATTCAGCCTTTTCCTCCTATTCATTTACAGGGAATGATACTACAGCATCCATAAAATCCTGTTAGAATTCGCATTCATCCGAAAGAAATGCAACCAGATGAATGTAGACCCAAGTCATTTTATACTATAACGAGGATGAGATGAGAGATTATGCAAAGAGCGATAAACGTTGAGTTAACTTGGAGCTTTTGCAGACCTTCAGTTCACAAAACTCTAATTGAAGAAAACTTGTAGCTTTCCATTCCATTTTTCAATTGAGATGCACAGCGATGGTGCCATTTTCCTGGAATTATTAGATACGCCATATGCATATATTTCGAGTAATCAACTGGATGGGTCGTTGAATTGGTTAGTGAACTTGACTTAAAACATTTATGGTTTAGTGAACTTGGCTTAAAACATTAATGGTTTTTTTAGGATTTCCATATCGTTCAAGTTCCTAAGTTATGGAAAAATTACAAAATTTGGTATCGCTTGATTTTTCAAATAATTAGTTGAATGGATCATTCCGCCACCTTTAGGTAGTTTGTCGTCTTTGAATTCCACCCAAGAAAAATATATTGTATTTCAATTAAGCATAATAACGAACACTTTGTGTGTAAATTTAGAGATCCAATGTATGTTCAAGAAGAAAAATGAACCGCTTGCGGTCTCGTCGTCGACAAGCAGTAGGCCCCTGGGTCTCCATGGGCATCCCGAAATGATCAATAAAGGTAAACAATTACATAAACACAATTAAAAGACAAACTACCATCATAATCAACAAACACCCAAACAATGATGAAAAATGGAATTAGTAACTCACAAAAAAAATATTACTAATTCATTAAACACCCAAAGCAAAAGCTAATATCCTCACATAAAACACAGGTCTAGTACAATGTACAAATTTCATCACGTGCCCACTATCGGCACGGGCGAGCTATGCAATCAATCAAAACATTTTTGACTGACAGGAGATGAAAATGCCTCTTTCGAGAGCATTGCGTTTGAGCCAAGTTCACTTCCTGCCGACGCCACATCGCCCCCTGAAAATTGATATCCACACGGTGGCGGCGCGACAACTAGAAATTGCCAATGGAAGAAATGAATAGATCGAAACGCTTTTAGGCATGAAAGCACATGACAAGCGCACACGCAAATCTCCCCATAATCGCGAGAAAGGCAATGCGACTCGATATCTCGCGATTACTCGTTAAGAAATTTTCGTATCTCGCCGAGTTGAAATCGACATCCAATCTTGCAATCAAACGTGTATAATTCCTTATCGCTAATTATCTCAGGAGTTAGTTCGTGAGAAATTCATGCTAGCAATTTTTTTTATTTGTTTCGAAAAGTGGATCCGATATATCAATAACCACGAGAGGTATTATGTTGGGTTCATTAGCCAACGCTACTTATACATTATGAGTTTCAAATGCAAGAAATAGCTTATTGACTTTCATAAATTACTAGTCTCTTCATGTTGCGTTGGTAACATTATGAGTTACTTTTTCTCCACTTCAATAAGTGACTTTTCCTATAATTAAGAGTACATTTTATCATATCAAACTAGAAAAATGACATAAACAATCCATGAAATTTGGTTAAATATGCAATATGATATATTTGAACTTTTAATTTGTTCACTGGTTATCTTTGAACTTTTAGTACGTATTTAATTTAGTCTTTGGACAATATGAAAATTTATGATATCATCTCCAATTTTGAAATAATAGAAGGATTACATCAAACATTTTCATATAATTCAAGGCTTACATTGAACATGTGTAAAAAGTTTATGGGTTATATTAAACAAACTAAAAGTTTATGAGCCATATTGGACATCGGACTAAAAGCAACAAATTAAAAGTTCAGATACTACATTACACATTTGGTCAAATTTTATGGATCATTTGTATCATTATCCCCATAAAAAATTACTAAGTAACTTTTTGATTTTGACTAATGAAATTATGCATTAGAAAAAAAGATTGTCCAGTCCATCCGTTACTTGGTAGTTTATTGAGAATATTAGTTAGCTCCAACGAGAAAGTAATCCCTCAAATTACTCGACATTAGTTATTT
>CM024591.1:1167408-1204842 GCA_014182565.1 Eucalyptus marginata | reverse complement strand
TGGGAAAAAGTTATCGCGTAGTAGATTTTGTGCGGTGAGGATAGGGATTAAATTTGATGGCAAAATTGTGATGCAAGATGGGTTTTTCGATGAGGAAAAATAGCAATTGAGACATTGAGGTGTTGATTTATTTTATGGGAGTCGAATTGAGTGGAATTGAGGACCGATAGGTGATCAATTGAGGGAAAACCCATGTAATTTCATATGCCCCCATGGGCAAGACTTATGGACCAATTCAATTGGATTCTAGAAGAAATTTTCAGGCTAAAAAGGGACAGTGGTGGCCAGCTATCTTGGTGGGCCACATGAGGAACAAAAAGGATAAGTTTGAAGGGAGATGGTCCCCCAAAAGAGAAACCGATCCTCCCCTCATCTCTATCTCCTTGCTCCCTCCCTCCTCTCTTCTCTACGTGCGACAATTTTTGCTTCTGCCTTGCTTTTGTTCTTCTCGGTGGACCGAACCGTTCTACTCCTCTCCTTTCATTTTTCTCCCTTGTTGATTTCCACCGAACCTCAGCTCACATGTCTTCATTTGTCCGACGCCAGCAGCTGCTTCCCTGTCTCTGCCACGTTCTAATCAACCAAAGCCGTTGAAGACACCGAGGTTGACTCAATCGAATGAAACCCTTCTGCTGCATTTTTCCCCCCAGCTCGGCATCAACCGCAAGTTGCTTCCTTGCTCCATCTTGTGTCCGTTTCTTCTGCCAGGCGTCCCCTCCTCCGCACGTCCCTCAGCTCCACGCCAACACTAAGTCAACAAGAGGCTGTTAGTTGACCTGTTGGCCACTCACGTCCCCCAAACCAGCGAAGCTTGAAGCAGTTCAGCCGCTCGTTTCCTCAGCTCGATGTCAATTAAAGCCGAAGCAGCTCCGTTCTTCGCCGCGACGTTACACGGATTCGTGCAGCTCCATTGAGCCCAATTTGGCAGTAGCTCAGCCCACGAGCCCAAGAAGTCAGAAGCAGCCCTTCGCTGCTTTTGTTCGGCTCGTCTCCAGCGGAGTCAACTTTGAAGCCCAACAGAAGTCAGCCCAAATCTGAAGCCTAACGAAGCCAGAAGTCTCGGCCCAATTTGCATCTTCAAGCCCAGTCGAAATTTCACCAGCAGTTGGCCCAATTCAGTAGTTCAATTGAAGCCCAAGCCCAGAAATTTATGTGGGCTTGCTTAGCTTTTGGGCCCGGCCCAAGCTCGCCGGTGTCGCCAAAAACCCGATTTCGGCCGCCGTTGCGTCGCCGTCATGGTGATTCGGTCCCGCTTTTACCAAGTGAGTTTTACTCACTAATGCTTTCTTAATCTGCTAATTATACTTAGGGTTAGTTAGATTTAATTAAATGCGGTGGGTGGTTAGATTAATTTAGATAAATTAAATTAGAGACTTATTGATGCGTGTTGGGTGGCTAGAAATAGCGTTACGTTAGCAGTAGGCGTACCATGTTATTTATTGAATGAGTCCGGTAATTTTTAGGGAACCGTCTGGTTCCGTCGGGCGTTATGAGCCTAAAATTGGATTTTTTAATATTTATTTATTTAATTTTCGAAATTAATTATTTAATTATTTATTTTTCCGAAATTCAACCGAGATGGTGGCCAATCGGAATTTCGTGCTTGATTGTCGTAGTGCAGTTTGTTTATTTAATTGAGCTGCAATTTATATGGAATTGATTTAAATTATGAATTTTAGGACATGTTCCTAATTGGTTGATTTCAATTATGTGATGGGCAAATGTTTGGGTATCGATTGTTAGTATCGACGGTGGAGTGGTGAATCGGTGTGGCATCTAAAAGGGCGCGTGGGGCTCGGTGAATTGATGCATCCTTTGGTGAGCAGTGCACCTTAGAGAATGCACGTGGCCCCCGCGTCGTAAAAGGCGCGTGTACCGATGAATTGATGCGTCAGCTTTGGTGAATGAAGTACCTTAGAGAATGCACGTGGCCAAAGGCGTCGTAAAAGGGCACGTGGGGCTCGGTGGGTGATGCATCACTTTGGTGAACGAGTGCGCTAGAAAATGCGCGTGCGCCCTAGGCATCATAAAAATGGCACGCGACATGGCCGGTGAATTGATGCATCACTTTGGTGAACTAGTGCCTTAGAGAATGCGCGTGGGCCGGGGAATTAAGTGAGGCATCTTGGGAGAGCGCGGTGGGCTCGGTGGTTTGATCATCACTTTGGTGAACTAGTGCCTTAGAGAATGCGCGTGTGCTGCGCTGCATGTAATTGACTGGTTCGATTTGTTATGAGTAGTTGGGTGCCTATTATAAATTGTCTGATTTGCGGGTGGAATGTGAGGCCAAGGTAAGTCCTCGACACTTGTGCGTGTTTAGGCAGCCATAGTGTATTGGCTACTAATCGAGTCTTAGGAGGTAGAACTCGTTGAGACGTGATCTCATTAGTTATTGAATAACCATTTCAGGAGCTTGAGTAAGAGCTGAAGATGAGGAACCTGAGAAGGAGAGCACTGACATGAAACCTGAGGAGGAGAAAGATTTTTGAAGAAGAAGATGATCCAAATAGGGATCTTGAGTACAACCCGGGTGAGGATTGAGATCCTATCCCTTTTGTGAACCATGTCTTAGTGTAGATAGGTGTGAAACCTTTATGCTGTAAATAGTATTGTAAATATATTATGAGTTGTGCTGTTAATAAAAGGGTGGTTGTGAATATCAATATGAAAAATATGGCCTGCTTTTCTATCATATTGTTTTATTGTCTGGGGATTCATAACTGCTTCCACATGCGTAATAAAAAGAAAGGGTCGGAGATACTTAGTCCTAGGATATCGCACTTTAAAATCGACCAAGGTAAGGGATGGGCGCGTGCCCGAGAATCGGGGCATGACAAAATTGCTTTAAGGTAAAAAATTCAGCCTTTTCCTCCTATTCATTTACAGGGAACGATCCTATAGCATCCATAAAATCCTGTTAGAATTTGCATTCATCCGAAAGAAATGCAACCAGATGAGTGTAGACCCAAGTCATTTTATAGTATAATGAGGATGAGATAAGAGATTATGCGAAGAGCGATAAACGTTGAGTTAACTTGGAGCTTTTGCAGACCTTCAGTTCGCAAAACTTTAATTGAAAGAAACTTGTAGCTTTCCATTCCATTTTTAAATTGAGATGCACAGCGATGGTGCCATTTTCCTGGAATTATTAAATACGCCATATGCATATATTTTGAGTAATCAACTGGATGGGTCGCTGAATTGGTTAGTGAACTTGAGGAACTTAAAACATTTATGGTTTTTTAGGAATTCCATATCGTTCTAGTTCCTAAGTTATGGGAAAATTGCAAAATTTGGTATCGCTCGGTTTTTCAAATAATCAGTTGAATGGATCATTCCGCCACCTTTAGGTAGTTTGTCGTCTTTGACGGATCTAGAACAAATTCTCCGGATGTGTTCCGAGGTGGATCAGGACCGAGTTTTTGGCCTCTACAAATTCCTGGGCGGCAAGAAAACAAGTTGGCTGGCGGTATCTCTTCACATTGCAAATGTCGAACCTAGCCATGAATGACCGGACTCCAAATTTGTCTTGGCCATATGAAGAAGATACCAACGAAGAAGGGAGGTGGTGCTCTGCATGGTAGTCATAACGCTCGGGTTTGCAACTAGGTTTTGGATTGGTGTTTGAGAAGTATTAGAGGTGCGCATACTTTGAGGATTGCCAAATAGACTGAAAATCATCTCGTACATTGATTTTATAAATTAATTAACATGTCTAAATGCTCTTTCTTAAATGAAAATATTTCAATAAC
Organism: Eucalyptus marginata; assembly: GCA_014182565.1. Taxonomy (NCBI): domain Eukaryota; kingdom Viridiplantae; phylum Streptophyta; class Magnoliopsida; order Myrtales; family Myrtaceae; genus Eucalyptus; species Eucalyptus marginata. Next base: position 1,201,090 of record CM024591.1, on the reverse strand, counting down.
TTTTTATGATTGATAAGTACATGGCCACATTGTAACTTCAAGAACCAATTTTTTTCCTCTCTTTTTTGACCAGATTTCGATGGTGAATTTGGATTTTGGTAAAATCACTCTAAAGCTTTCATGCGCCTATCTTTTAAAAGGTCAAAGTTTAATATGATTTCACTCGAAGGACTTTGGAAGTCAAAATTAATTTTGAAAATTTTCTCAACCTCATAATTTTTCTATAAGAATAAAAGTGGTTATTGAGATAATTGATTTAAATATTACACAATCCGGCCCAAAGTGGGCTTTTGTAGGCTTTACGTTCTAATTTCATATCCAAGTGTTTTAAAGCTTCATGCCATCGGCATTTACCTTCTAATCGTGATTACACCTCATGGGTGGAATCTTCGACCTTGTTTTTATGCAGGGAAAGCAAATAAAAGATAAATAATAATAATAATAATATTTTGGGTCACAGAAATGGTGCCCTAAGGAATCAATGCATTCACTTTCGCATATTTTGGGTCGGCAAAATGTTACTCCTAAGCAAGTGAGCTTTGTTAGCTTTGCGACCTCCTTCGGCAGATCCATGATCATAGTCCCTTCAAGATCAAGCACCTCAAGCTGCTGAACTTCTCCAATTTGTGGAGGTAACACCATCAATAGATCACAATGAGTTAATAAAAGTCTTTTAAGCGGGTTAACCTGAAGAGAGACACTGGTAAGGACTTGATCCGAGTTTGGGACAAATTCAGTTTTTGAGAGCCGGCATGTAATCAAAGAAAGACGGACTGATCGTTCTAAGCTTGCAATTCCTTTTTCAGAAACAATACCAGGAGTGCAGGACAGCAAGGATTCTCGGTAACTCAGTCAACTGATTTTCCATAAAGTAAATCTCTGTGGAACTCTGCCATTGCGTGACCTCTGGAGGCTTTGTCAGTCCTAAACCCCGGCACAAAAGGATTGTTCTGCTGTCTTCAGGTGGACTGCATTCGACATCATTACAGTAAATCTCAAGGTTCCTCTACCTGCTGGTGTGGCGGCTTGAACTGACAGAATTCGTCAAGGGTACCTGGCCATTAATTCTCTCCAATGATGAATAATTCTGCTAGGCAAATAAACTATTGAAACATGTATGTCAAATAACACATGAAGATCCCCGCCAAATACCAAAAATAGCACACAAAGATGTAGGTCCAACACCTATACCCTCTTTTGTTGAAGGGAAATTACCCTTTGCATCCAGTAATGGATGGTATAATCATAATTTGTATCCTGAGACCAACCCCACTACCTTCTCGGGGTGGAATATCTTTGTCTAGTCTAACCACAAAATTACACTTTATCTATATGTATTGGCACTTGAAAACATCCAGAGAAGAGAGAAATAGCGAAAAGGAAAATTCTCAAATCAAAAGACTTCGAGTGTGTGGTATGTGAGTTAAGTATGATGTTTTCATCGTCTAGATTGCATATGTCTTGTCTAAACATTATTCCGCACAACATTGAAGTGCACTTTTATATATCTCCTTTGACGACAATAGAAAACCCCGAAAAAGGGTAAACTTCTTATCATCTAAACCAACTAGTAACCCCGCATAACAAACATCGTATCAATTTGCTTGCATCGATGAAGGGTCCGCCATCCCACCTTGTTGCTGCCCACCACCCCGCTGCCACCAATCCCCGGTGGCGGTGAGCCACTCCCCATCTTCCCTTGCCCGCTGCCCGCTTCCTCTTCCTCCTCCAAGTGCAGTCTCTCGTAAGTAGCATTAGAAAAGGTCACCGCGATCAGTACGACAGGCCCCGAAGCCATGAGCGAGCCCACAATGCTTCCGCCGACCACTTGACCTGCGCCTCCAGCTAGACTTATGGTCAATCCAATAGACCCTTGTGGAGCCCGACTTGCCCTATCCACCATGGATTTTGTTAGATATTTCAGCAGTTTTGAAATATTTATTATAAATTATGATCGTTATGAAAGTCATCATTTTTGTAATGACTTTTTTAACGGTAATATAACAGCTTTCTAATGGTTACGGCTTTATAACTTTTGATTTATTACTTCATAAACTCTTCATTATTTTATAACGGTCATCTTTTTAATTACTAATTGATTTATGACGATCTACTAACGACTCTCTCTTTTTCTTGTTTAAATATAAATTAAACTTTAAACCACAATTGACGAAGATACAATATGTTCTCATATCTTTCCTTTTCTTTTTGCTGGGTTATACACAAAAGTTGTTTTGTTTCCTTCTAATATTCAATGCGGAGTATAGAGGAAGGTCTATTGTATGGGAGGATAGCCGCCGAAGCCTTACGCACCGAGTTACGTACTCCAAGAGGCGAAATTATCCTTAAGGACAGTGTTTGCAAGCCTTAGACATTTCTTTTTATTTTCTAATCTTTTGTAATGTATTTCCAATAATTATTATTATCTTATGTATTCTAATACTTTTTCCAACAATCTTAAGAATAATTGCCTTATGGATTCCCAAACTAGAACTACTTTGTTGCTACCACCTCTGTTGGAATTGAATGAGGAATCGAAGATGATGAAGGACAAGCATTGCGTATTGGTGGGCAATTTGTCATGGAACATTACCGAGTATCAACACAAAAGAGCTTTTTGTCGTTTCGATAAGGTTATTGAATGTCAGGTAAAATAGTTTTTGGAAACTTTGAATTAATAGCTAAAGGGCATAATTGTCATATTGGTACACTGTTTCGGCCTCTTGAGAAATCATCAACTTTATCTCTTATTTTGTTGATGATCTTTATTGATTTAAAAAATTAAGTGATTTCAACTAATGCCGAGCTTTGCTTTATACAGTTCTTAGCCTAAAATAGGATAATGATTGCTATTGCTGGCTTGACTAATTCATAGCAGTAGCTTATAAGCAGCTAATTGTGGGCAATTACCATTCTGAGAATTTTCTTCTTAAAGACTCGTTTTTCTTTATTGATCAAATTCATAAGTGGACTTGTTGATTGGTTTAGTAGATGCTTTATGTGATTGCCCTGAAATCTAATTCTTAACCGGAGCAAATTCCTCGAGGTAACAATAGGTTGATCGTTTATAAGTATGTACTACTTTATAGTTTACATGCTTGTGCAAGTCCGCATATTAGAATATTTACTTTTGGGATTTTTCAAGGAATTTGTCTTTTTCTAAGCATAAAGATCAGGAGATTGAACTTGCATCTTAGAGGCTGACTTTGTCTGGTGAATGATTCTCATATTTTGTCAGTGTTACCTTTTCGTATATTCCCAAATGCCTGTCGGATACATGAGATACTATTTAAGAATTTTTATGGATGGCCCCTTCGAGTAGGTACCTCAATGTTTGTGTTAACCCCAGCTTTGTTTTGTCAAAAACTTCATGTTGGCCCTTTTTCCTTGTGTTTTTCTTCTGTTAAGGCTAGGCTTGAACAACTTCTGTGGTGCGGTCCAAAGGTGTAGTTATGTGAGCATTACAAACTGAAAATTTTGCAAATAGTTTCTCTCTTGTTTGGTGAATTTAAAATTGTTAGCTTATATGTTGACCCCATGCTTACTTTTGATACATACATTGATGTTGTGAATGAAATAAAACGTTTCATGACTTCTAAATTCAATATGAAGGATTTGAGAGAAGCTAATATTAGTTTGGGTGTTAAAATCATAAAGAAAGTGAAGGGGAGCAACTTTGCCTTTGATTTGAAATGTTAGAGGGATAATCTTAGTAACTCCCGAATGAACATTGGTTACCCTCTGAATTATTCATGTTAGAGATGTTGGTATCAATTTATTCGTAAATTAGGTTCTGCTTTGTGTTGTTCTTTGGTGGCGTTTAGTTGTGATTTTGTAATTTCCACGCCATCAAAATTTCAAATATATATGGTGAGTGTGTAAAGATATCACTAATGCTTTCAAAGCTGCTGTTCGTCATGACTTGATGCATATTAATTGGCCGGTGATATTTTCACATCAATATGCGTCTCTTCAACGTTTCTTGGCCGGAGCGAGTTCTGTAGCTCATATTGTTAAATTGGTTCACTTAGTTTGAATTTATCGAGCACTTTATTTTTCATAAATGCGGGCTATGTATGTGGAATATGATGGGCAAGGCCAAAAGTTTTGGTTGTGAGTTAATTGTAAGAAGCCTTGGGCTCACTCACCGATATAGTTTATGCAATGTGTAGGCGAGTATATCACTCCATTTGCCTTGAGCGAGTATAATGATATATCGGGAGAAGTGCCAAAAAAGTCCTAAACCTTTTTGCCTTTGTGCCGATTTAGTCCTAAACATTTTTGGTGCCGATTCGGTCCTAAATCTTTTACGTTGTGCCAATTCAGTCCTTTCGGCCAATTTTGGCGGATTTTCTTGGATCGGACGTCGGGGTGACATGGCCTGATCGGCGGCGACGTGGGCGACTTTTAATAATATTTTAATATTTTTGAATTTTTGATTTTTGATTTTTGATTTTTGATTTTTGATTTTTGATTTTTTCGTCTTTTTCCTCGGCCGGTCACAGAGGTCCGGCGACCAGCCCAGGAGCCGAAGGCCGGCAAGGGCGAGCCGACCTCACCGCCACCTTGCGGGCGAGGGTCGAGCCTTGCCGGCCATGGGCGAGCCTCGCCCTCGCCGGATCGGCGAGGCGAGCCTCGCCCATGGCGGCGAGGCTCGACCTCGCCGGATCCGGCCATGGGCGAGGCTCCCCCTCATCGGATCTAGCGAGGCTCGACCTCGCCAAATCCGATGAGGGGGAGCCTCGCCCATGGCCGGATCTGGCGAGGTCGAGCCTCGCCGGCCATAGGCGAGGCTCCCCCTCGCTAGATCGATGAGGCGAGCCTCGCCCATGGCCGGATCTCGGCGAGGTTGAGCCTTGCCGGCCATGGGCGAGGCTCGCCTCGTCGGATCCGGCGAGGGGGAGCCTCGCCCATGGTCGGTGAGGCTCGACCCTCGCTCGCGAGGTGGCGGCGAGGTCGGCCTCGCCTTGCGCCGGCCTTCGGCTCAGCGGTCGTCGGACCTCGGTGGCCGCCGAAGGAAAAAGACAAAAAGATAAAAATAAAAATAAAAATAAAAAAAAAAAATTCAAAAATATTAAAATATTATTAAAAGTTGTCACGCGTCAGCGCCGATCGAGCCATGTCCGGTGGCGTCCGTCAGCAAAATCCGGCCAAAATTGGCCGGAAAATGATGAATCGCACAACGAAAAGGTTTAGGACTGAATCGACACCAAAAAAATGTTTAGGACTAAATTGGCACAAAGGCAAAAGGTTTAGGACTTTTTTGGCACTTCTCCCATGATATATATGAGGGAAACTATAAATTGTGGCATCATACATAGTGGATTTTCCGCTGTATTAAAAGGATATAGTGATGTTAACTGAATCTCGAATTCAGATGAGACAAAATCCACTATATGATATGTGTTTACCCTTGGTGGAGATGATGTAACTTTGAAATTAGCCAAAAAAAATTGTGGGAGAAATGACAATCCTGCTAACCAAAATTTGACTTGGTTGAAGCAGATGACCTGATGATGTAATTATTGTAATCATTTTTCAAGCCAATATTTTGGCAAGTGGAAAGGAATTGGTGGTAGACTCAAGTGCTACCAGGCATATATGTGTAAACAAAATGCTTTATCCTCTTAAGCTTCGATGGGTGAAGGAGAAGAAAATATTTACTATTCTTTGGTAAATTGAGAACTATTCAAGTTTTTGAGAAAAAGAAAAAAACTCTTCTCAAACTCATTTATGAAAATGAGGTTGAGTAGTTGAGAAACTCTTGGCAGATTTTCCTTTGGGAAAATGACACATTTTGTGTTTATACATCATGATTGCCAAGAGGCAATAGCCATGCAAAGATAAAATTTTCAATGGTAAAAATTAACGCGTCCGATTGAGGGATGACGTGGTAAAACAGCTGCTTAATGATGGAATTATGTCCATTAATTATATGAAGTCGGAAATAGATTTTGGCCAATCCTTTGACTATTCATCAAGGGGAATGGACAAGCCAACTGAAGAAAATCAACAATGATAGTAACCCAACCTATGTGATTGGCGATCCCATGAATTAGGTTAATATGGATAATAACAAGTCATTTGTTAATCTAGTGCACTATTAAAAATTATTGTCCATCCTAAGGTGAAAATAGTGCAAAATTGCAATGAAAAAGAGGTTGAGCTAAGCTCTTAATAAAATTCCATAGCCACTATTGGTGGTGTATTAAACTGCAGAATACACTTGATGGAATCACCTATATAAGTGTGGAGTGGGGCTGCTCCTATGAAAATTTTTGGCGAAAATCTCTAAAGCACTTATGAATAAACCAAGCACGCGCATGGCCTATTAGCGCAAAACCACGTTGAATAACAAAGTTTGTGTAAGTGTAATGTGATTGATGAAAATTATAATTCACAAAAAGAAATTCTTGGTTCATAGAAGTTTTAAACTTCACCAATGATTTCGTGAATCATATATTTCATTCTTTCTAGGATTGGTTCATAGCCTAACAAGCACCAGCTCTGATGCATTACTCTCCAATAACCTAGTATTATTCTATTTTTCCTATCAAAACTTTCTAAAATATGTGGGGGATTGTTAGATATTTCAGCAGTTTTGAAATATTTATTAGAAATTATGATCGTCATGAAAGTCATCATTTTTGTAACGGCTTTTTTAACGGTCATATAACAGCTTTCTAATGGTTGTATAACGGTCGTCTAACGGCTTTATAACTTTTGATTTATTACTTCATAAACTCTTCATTATTTTATAACGGTCATCTTTTTAATTACCAATTGATTTATAACGATCTCCTAACGACTCTCTCTTTTTCTTGTTTAAATATAAATTAAACTTCAAACCACAATCGGTGAAGATACAATATGTTCTCATATCTTTCCTTTTCTTTTTGCTGGGTTATACACAAAAGTTGTTTTGTTTCCTTCTAATATTCAGTGCGGAGTATAGAGGAATGTCTGTTGTATCTTGGGAGGATAGCCGATGAAGCCTTACGCACCGAGTTACGTACTCCGAGGGGCGGAATTATCCTTAAGGACAGTGTTTGCATACCTTAGACATTTCTTTTTATTTTCTAATCTTTTGTAATGTATTTCCAATAATTATTATTATTTTATGTATTTTAATACTTTTTCCAACAGATTTGAAATTATTCCTCTCCCTCGTTAAAACAATCGGGCAAACTATATGTTGTCGAGATGGTTCTTTAATTTAACAAGAAAAGCAAAAAGACTTGTCGTACATCTTGCTTCCAAGGGAAGTCCACCGTCCTCTCTCGGCTCTTTATCTCTTCGTTTTTTCTTGACTTCGGCAACAATCGCTTATGAGGTTTGAAGTTAGTTTTCGCCTCCTAAAGTTGCTAATTTATACTTGCTCACTTTATTAATATGAAGACCTACTAACTGATGATTGTTGACAGGTGGATGCTGCCCACCATCCTCACTAACTTTTCATGCTGGAAAAATAATTATTTATCTATTCGTGAGTAACATTCTGATCCAACCTTTCTAATAAATTGTACTAAAAGTAGACTTTTGGACATATAATCTAATGAGAGGAGACTTTCTTTTACCAAATAAAAGTTTAAAATTTTTATTAAAAAGCAAAAGAGACTTTACTTAACTTTAATGAGGTGGATCTTTCTTCTACAAATAAAAAAAAAAAAAAAACACGTGCACCACTAGTCCTAAAACTTATTACAAAAGTGCAATTGAGTCCTAAAGCTTTTAAAAGATCCAATCAAGTTCTAAAACTTATCAAATTGATACAATCGAATTCTTTTGTTAACACCATCAATTTGTCTAATAGAAACACTAACGTGGCATTTTAAAATTCATTTCTCTCTCTCTTGTGTGGCATTTTATTAAATTTTTCCTTTAAATTTTAAGGATAAGTGTTCCAGAAGTCCTAAAACTTGTCACGAAAATGCATTTCAGTCCTAAAACTTGCAAAAAGTGCATTTAAGTCCTACAACTTGTAAAAATGTTTCAAACGAGTCCTAAAATCGACGCCGTCTAATTTCTTAACGGAAAAAACTGACGTGGCCCCCGCGTGGCTTTTTTTAATCATTTCTCTCTCCTCCGTTGTGAATAATTTTAAAAAAAAAAAGCCACGCAAGCATAACGATGTCGTCTCCTCCTTTCTTCCTCACCACGACGTCGTCTCCCCCTCCGTCTACTCCACGACGTCGTCTCCTCTTTCTTCTTCACCACGACGTCGTCTCCCCCTCCGTCTGTACGTCTTCTTCATCGTCGTGTTTTCCCTCCCCTCTCCGTCTCTACGTATTCTGTCGCTTTCCAAGTGTCCCCTACGCCCCAAATCGATTTTGTCCGAACCCTAAGCCCCAAATCGAAGTCGTTCGAACCTAAGCCCCAAATCGAAGTCGTCCAGAACCCTAAGTCCCAAATCGAATTGGTCCGAACCCTAAGCCCCAAATTTGATGATTTGCAGTTCTCTTGCGATTTGGGTCCTGATCGACCTCGAGTTCGACGCTCGTCATGAGTTCATGTTCTTTCCTTCCTTTGACGATTGCGAGTTCGTGTGAAGACCTCTCTGAGGGAGTCTGGAAATCTCAGCGGTGAAGCGATTGGCGTCGGGGCCGACAACAGGATCGGCGACGACGATGGCAACTCCTCCTCACGCAGGTATCACTCTCTGCATTATAGCATTTGGGTATCTTACGAATTTTTTTTTTTGTTTTGCAATTGTGCTTTAATCTCTGCATTATGCAAAACGACGTCAGTTGGCGTCCTCATTTTTTCATTATTTGGAGTTCAGACAGCTCAAGTTTGACACACATCAATTTTATGTTCTCTTCTTTGACGATGGCAAGTTCGTGTAAAGACATGTCTTGTGGGCATATCGGCGTCTCAGCGGCGGAGTGAGCAGCATCGGGGACGGCGATGGTGACTCCTCATGTAGGTATGACTCTCTACATTACAGCATTTGGGTATGTCATAGTAATATTACCATTTTTTTGTTTTTTGTTTTGCAAAGGTATTTTACTATCTACATTATAGCGGCGTTTTACTCTCTGCATTATGATTGTTTTGCATTTTCTAATTCTTGCGATAAATTAGAACATTGCTGCAAATTAGAACATTGCTCTCACTATTGATCATGTAGTTGCATTGTGGTTGTAAAGTGGATTATGCTAATTTCTTGTTTCTGTATTGATTGTTAGTCTTTTATAAAAATATCTTCAATTTAGAACTTGAACATTGCTTCAATAATTTGATGATTGAAAGTGCTTTACTTTTTGTTTCTGTTCTCTTGTAGGTCCAATGGCCGAGAACAAAGTTTATGTCACTGTTCGCTATGGAGGTAAATTTAAAGTTGGCCCACCATTGGAATACATAGGTGGAAGGGCTGATGTTGCTGAAATAAGTTTAAGTAAGAGTTCACCTTGTCTAGTATAATTGAAGCTATTGAGGCTTTGGGTGTGTGTAAAATAGAGAAACTCTTTTACGAGTTCTGGAAGTAAGACTCTTGTAGACGGAATAACTCTTAGGTATTTGTGGGATAACTCTGATGTGATGGATTTATTTTATCATCATCTATGCTCTGAAAATATTAAGCTATATGTTGAGCATGTTGATGATGAAAAGGCAGGAGCTGAGATGGGGGGTGTTAAGATGGAAACTGGAGGTATGTCTAATGTGATTGGGAATACTGATGATGACGGGAATTAGGCTGAAGTTGCCAATAGGGATCTAGATGAGGAAGAGGATGATGATGCACATAATTTGGTGGATATGGAACAGTCGAGTGATGATGATGACTTTGAACTGGTCAATGCAAGGAAAAAATTAATGGAATTTTCAGCAAGACATAGGCTCCAAGTTTTAAATTATAGTGAGGCACCTGGTACTTCCCAATCACCGATTGTGGATGAGGTGGATGAGGTGGATGAGGCTCAATCGTTAGATGATTACGGGTACAAAAGCAGTATGCTGATTCAGATGAGGAAGACAGTCTTCAATCAATTTTAAATGATGAGGGTGACGAAGAGGTTGATGTTATTTTAAGGAGGAGAAGTAGGTTCCCATCATATGATCAAAGTGGTACAAATCCAGAATTTATTGTTGGCATGACATTTGAGGATGCAACTGAGTTCAAAAATGCAATTTTGAAGTATTCTGTGGCTGAGCAAAGAGCAATCAAATACACTAAGAACACAAAAAGCTTTGTAAGAGCCAAGTGTGCCCAGAAAAATTGTAATTGGATGATCTATGGTGCTCTTGATAGAAAAACTGGGTCATTTCATTTGAGAAAGTTTATAAATCAGCATATATGCAGTATCACTTTCGAGAATAAGAGAGTGTCTAGCACTTATTTAGCTAAGCACTTCATGATTCTCATTTCTGCAATGCCTAAAATCAAAGCACCTGAGTTGAAGAAATTAATTAGAGAACAACTTGGAGTAAATGTCACTTTCAGTCAGTGTAGGAGAACAAAGCTGAAAGTATTGAAGGAACTGCAAGGCAATTACAAGAAGGAATATGCACGAGATGTACGACTACTTGGGAGAGCTTTTACTTTGCAAGCCCTTCAAGCAATTTTAAATTGAAAGTTGAAAGGCCATTTCCAAATTCTCTACCATTATTTGATAGGGCTTACATTTGCTTTGATGCTTGCAAGAAAGGTTTTTGGCTGGATGTAGGAAGATCATTGGATTAGATGGATGTTTTTTGAGGGGTTTGATCAAAGGTGAGTTGTTATGTGCCGTCGGAAGGGATGGCAACAATCAGATGTATCCAGTGGCATGGGCAGTGGTCAGAATCGAGAATAAGGACACATGGACTTGGTTTATCGAATTGTTGAAGTCAGACCTCGATATGTGTAATGGTGACGGATGGGCTTTGATAAGTGATCAACAAAAGGTATGTTTTTCTTTCTGTTTTCATTTGTAAATTGTTTGTGACATTACAATACTTTTCTTTCTGTTTTCATATATATTTTCTTTTTTGGGTAATTGTCGGGGTCTCGTCCAATCGTAGCTGAACTATTGCCAAATGCGAGCATAGGATGTGTGCAAGGCACATTTATTCCAACTGGGTCAAAATACGAGAGGAAAACGATTCTTTGAGGCAATTTTGGAGATGTGTCAAGAGCAATAATATGTCAGATTTCGAGATGCATAGACAAGGTTGAAGGAATTGACTCGGGAAGGTCATGATGATTTATTCGTATTGAGCCAAAACATTGGTGCAAAGCCTTCTTTGACACAAACATTAAATGTGATGTCGTGGATAATAATCGATTGAAGCTTTCAATGGTAGGTGTGTGGAAGCTAGGTGCAAGGCCATTGTGAGTATCTTTGGAGGATATTAGAATCATGGTTATGAATAGAATGCATACTCGAGAGGGATGGATGTGCTAGGTGGACTAGAAATTATGGTCCAAGGATTATGCATAAGTTACATAAGAATACAACTGCTAGTAGGTATTGCCATTTGATATGGAATGTAAATGAAGGATATGAGATTACAGAAGGTGGTGACAAATACGTTGTTGACTTGAATTTAAAAACTTGTTCTTGTAGAGCTTGGGAACTTAGTGGAATCCCATGTTGCCATGCCATTTGTGCAATACACCATAAGAGAAATGATCCGGCCGACTATCTAGCCGAGTGCTTCAACAAGGCAAAGTATCTAAGTGCTTATCAATTCATGATGCCTCCGGTGAGAGGACAGAAATTTTGGGAAAAAGCCAATAAAGAAGCTCCTCAACCCCCACCAATGAAGAACATGCACTGGTAGGCCAAAAGGAGCAGAAGAAAGCAACCGATTGAGCTTGTAAGAGGTGATAGAATGACTAAAGAGGGTAAGCAAATGACTTGTTCTGCTTGCAAACAAATTGGACATAACTACAAAGGATGTCCTTTAAAAAATGTATTTCCTCAACTAACTGATCATCTTAATGCTGGGCATGTTACTTTAACATGTTGTTGTTAATCAATGCTTAATATGTGCTTCTCAGGCCAATGCTGGGGCCAATGTATCTACATCCAATGCTCGGGCCAATGTACGTACATCCAATGCTCGGACCAATGTACGTACATCCAATGCTCGGGTCAATGTATGTACATCTAGTGCTCATGCCAATGCAAGTACATCTGAAGCTCATGCTCAATCTCGAGGCTAATTCCCTTTGGTCCAAGGCTCGAGAAAAAAGACAAGTAAGTTGTCATCTAACCATTATTGTAAGTTTTATATATCAAGGTTCCAATTTAGTAATTATGAATATATATATATATATATATATATATATATATATATATATATTCAGGCTATAGCTAAAGCAACGACAAGCGTAACTGAAGGAGGATCCGAAAGCCATGCCAATGCTTCTGCAAATGCCAATTCAATAGGAGACAATAGCGGGCATGTTAATGCTTCTGCTCATGCTAGTGTAGATGTAAGAGAATATAGTGCTCGTGCAAATGTAAGAGAATGTAGTGCCACTGCTTCTGCTCATGCTAGTGCTGATGTTAGAGGATGTAGTGGTGAGGCAAATGCTTTTGGTGAAGTTCGTTCGAATCAAGGGGAAGGTAGTGCACGGCCAATATAATGGCTAAGCATAGACGTGAAAAATTCCGTGAGTAATACCTCAATCCACAAGTATACATGTATTGTGACTACGTTCTCATGTTGAATGAATTTTTTATTATTTCAGTTTAAAAGACCCGCCATTGAAAATTACATGATACGAGAGATAATCACAAGCCAAGAGGATGAAAATGGTAGGGTTGGGTGTTGATGCAAATCCTATGACAAACCTTCATATTCACAAGGTGAGTAATATTTTAAAAATTTTATAATAGCAATTGCTTATCTCCTTAAGCTAAAAAGATACTCATTCTTATGTAGCCTAATACAAGCTGGTGCAAGAGTTATGTCAACAGCAAAGGTGCATTCCCAAGTCGGTGCACAACCTCGGTCATATCATGTATCGCCAGGCTCCTCCAAAGCATGTTGCAATGAAGCCAACGACACTATCGCAACCTCGGGCCAATTCCCAAGCTCAATCATCTCAAGGTACAATAGCTCGAAGCATCTTGGTTTAAAACGAAAGGCACCATCACAACCCGGGTAAGTTCCCAACTTCAATCATCTCGTGCAACATTACCTCCTCGAAAGCATGTTGCGCTGAAGCCAAAGCCACTATCGCAACCTCAGGCCAATTCCCAAGCTCAGTTATCTCAAGCTACAATAGGTCAGAAGCATCTTGGCTTAAAGCGAAAAGCACAATCACAACCCCAAGCAAGTTCCCAATGTCAATCATCTCGTGCAACATTACCTCCTTGAAAGCATGTTGCGATGAAGCCAAAGCCAAAGCCACTATCACAACCTCAGGCTCGGTCATCTCGGGCTACAACAACTCCTCCAAAGCCTATCGGCTGCGAGACCATATATAAGGAAAAGCGCCAGAATTTTGAATCAGCGAAGGCTCAACCCTCTTTGGACCACCGGAGACCATCATATTGGATTGATATGTTTGCTGAAATTGGTGTTGTTAGGTGAATTTATATTAATTATTAGCTGGTTTTCTGTATGAGACGTGTAGCGTTTGTGCATAGAACCTTTTGCGCACTGAAAGTGCATATTTTGTTGAATAGAACCTTTTGTGCACTGAAAGTGCAGGTATTTTGTTGAACAAAAATCTTTTGTGCACTGAAAATGTAAGTATGTTGCTTTGTCAATGAATCGTGTTTCAACGAGTTATGTGGGATGCTTGGTTTTGGTTTGGATAATGCACGAAAGTGATTGTTCTTCAGGATTGTTAATAGGTAATTACTGAAATTGTCCATGCAGAATTTTCATTCTTCCAATACTTTTGTCATCTTTTTTCCCATACATTTTTCTCGAATAGGTAATGTTATTGACAAATACACAAATCAAGCAACATTTTACAATGCGAAAGTAATTTCTTGCATGGCAAGCAACCGGTCTTGCAAACTACAAACTTACATCAGATTTCATTCCCATCTCAATTATCCACAACTACTATTCAAATTTACAAACTTAGAAAGAAGGTACTATGGAAGACTTAGAAATTTCCCACCAACTTTCACATTACATATAACCAATACAACAATATAACACATGCATAGAATGAATGCTGATTGATATAGCATCTTTCCTTTCTTTACTCGTGCGAGCTCCTCCTTTAAACGTCTATTTTTCGCCTTTTGAGTCTTCATTTCAGCTAGCAATGAGCTCACATTGACTTCGTCACCCCTCGATTGGCTTGATTCAGACAATGCTTGATTTCTTTTAATGAGGTCAACTATCATGTCCCTCACATGATCTGGTATCTTCGGATCCACCCACATGAAGAAATTGCAGCGACTTGGACTATCAAACTTAGCACATCCATGGAACCTTCTTCCTGCGTTTTTCCTTGTCTTTGCCATAAGAATTGGCGATTGAAGACCACAATAACATGTTGGCTCCGAGTTGACCTCATTAGGAGTTACACCACTTGATTCAGATGTTGCCGCCCTCATTCTTCTGGCCTTCGTATTATAGGAACCTAATAGAAGTATATTAGCTATATTATGATTCATTCATAACGTCTTCATATTAATAACTTATGCATAATGCAATGTGTTTACTTGAGAGATTTAGGAGATATTTTCAATCTCCAAAAAACATCTCTCTTTCCATATGCACTTTGGATGAATGTTCTAATTTGTCACTAGTATTGGAGAATGGAAAACAACAAAATGCTATAATGCAGAGAGCAATACCTGCATGAGGAGGAGTCGCCATTGCCGTCGTTGACCCTGTCGTCGTCTCCGATGCCAATCGCTTCGCTGCTAGATGTCGAGACTCCCACAAGTGAGATCTTCGCACGAACGCGCAATCGTCAAAGGAAGGAAAGAACACGAACTCACGACGAGCGTCGAACTCGAGGTCGATGAGAACCCAAATCGCAAGATAAGCGCAGATCGTCAAATTTGATTTGGGGCTTAGGGTTCGGACGAATTCGATTTGGGGTTTAGGGTTTGGACGAGATCGATTTGGGGCTTAGGGTTCGGGACGAATTCGATTTGGGGTTTAAGGTTCGGACGAGAGGGCTTAGGGTTCGGACGAATTCGATTTGGGGTTTAGGGTTCGGACGAGATCGATTTGGGGCTTAGGGTTTGGACGAATTCGATTTGGGGCTTAGGGTTCGGACGAAATCGATTTGGGGCTTAGGGGATACTCGGAATAGAGAAAGAAGAAGTAGAGACGAGAGGGGGAGGGGGAGCACGGCGTGAAGAGGAGGAGTAGACGGAGGGGGAGACGACGTCGTGGAGTAGACGGAGGGGGAGACGACGTCGTGGTGAGGAAGAAAGGAGGAGACGACGTCGTTCGCTTGCGTGGCTTTTTTTTTTTTTTTAAATTATTCACAACGGAGGAGAGAGAAATGATTAAAAAAGCCCACGCGGGGCCACGTCAGTTTTTTCCGTTAAGAAATTAGACGGCGTCGATTTTAGGACTCGTTTGAAACATTTTGATAAGTTGTAGGACTTAAATGCACTTTTTGCAAGTTTTAGGACTGAAATGCATTTTCGTGACAAGTTTTAGACTTCGGAACACTTATCCCTAAATTTTATTCAAATAATATTTAAAAACTTAAAAAAGCTAAAATCATTTTTAGAAAAAACAAACTAGAAAAGAAGAACAAAAAGAGGCAAGGGTTGCCACCACTGCCTATTGCTAGCCCAATGAAGGCCTCGTCGGCCCTAGGCGAGGACCCACATCGCTTAGGTCTGGGCATGCCGCCCTGGCCTCATCTTGGCAAAAAGGTTCAGTGTCTAGAACCGACTCGTCTAATGAGTACCCTTGGTTCTAGACACTATGCGAAGAGTGAAGGTTGCAGTGAAACAGCAAAGTTGCCGATGCTGATGCTGTAGGAGCTTTGCAAGGGGCTTGATAAGTTCGTTGTTGGGGAATAAATAGCAAAAATGCTCCGCTGTTGTGTTTATGTTCAGGGATTTTCATTTGTCATTCATTACTTGGGAGGGAATTTGTGTAGAACTTGCATATGCTTTTGCCTCTCTGATCATCTCCGTGAAGAATTGTGTACGAACAGCACTAGATAATATGTGGTATTTGCATTTTAGATATAGGACATGTTGGGATAAACAAGTCAAACAAATAGATCAGGTTAGATCGAAAGGATTCGATCTAAATTTTTACTCATTTTCATGCAAGGCAAATTTAATAGCCCATATCAAACCCATACCCCACTCAAACATTCATATTATCAACCTATGAAAATCCATATCCATCCACTTGGCCCACTTTAAGCTCTAATGTGAATGTGTTATTTAGATAAAATTTTGTATCAAATTAAAAAATAAAATAACAAAATAAGAAGATGCACATAAATAAATATAAAGATCCTAGAAAGAACTATAACAGTGTGCATGTGTCGTAACAAAACATTTTTTGGATGCATGCTTTACTCAACAAACTAAAAATTTAATCCTTTCTCGATAATTTGCGTCAAATTCCATGGCCTGCTTATCCTTTTTCAGCACATATTGCACGGTGACAACTAGCTGGTGGAGTGAATTTACGTCTCTCTCAATTCACCTTACAGTTCCACACTCAGAACCCATCGCGAGCTTCTCTCCCAGCTCACAAACTCATAGAATTCCACCCAAGAAAAATATATTGTATTTCAATTAAACATTATAACGAACATTTTGTGTGTAAATTTATAGAGCCAATGTATGTTCAAGAAGAAAAATGAACCGCTTGCGGTCTCGTCGTCAACAAGCTAGTAGGCCTCCGGAGTCTCCATGGGCATCCCGGAACGATCGATAAAGGTAAACAATTACATAAACTCAATTAAAAGACAAACTACCTTCATGATCAACAAACACCCAAACAATGATGATAAATGGAATTAGTAACTCACAAAAAAAAAATTACTAATTCATCAAACACCCAAAGCAAAAGCTAATATCCTCACATAAAACACAGGTCTAGTACAATGTACAAATTTCATCACGTGCCCACTATTGGCACAGGCGAGCTATGCAATCACTCAAAACATTTTTGACTGACAGGAGATGAAAATGCCTCTTTCGAGAGCATTGCGTTTGAGCCAAGTTCATTTCCTGCCGACGCCACATCGCCCCCTGAAAATTGATATCCACGACGGTGGCGGCGCGACAACTAGAAATTGCCAATGGAAGAAATGAATAGATCGAAACGCTTTCAGGCATGAAAGCACATGACAAGCGCACACGCAAATCTCCCCACAATCGCGAGAAAGGCAATGCGACTCGATATCTCGAGATTACTCATTAAGAAATTTTCGTATCTCGCCGAGTTGAAATCGACATCCAATCTTGCAATCAAACGTGTATAATTCCTTATCGCTAATTATCTCAGGAGTTAGTTCGTGAGAAATTCATGCTAGCAATTTTTTTTTATTTGTTTCGAAAAGTCGATCTGATATATCAATAACCACGAGAGGTATCATGTTGCGTTCATTAGCCAACGCTACTTATACATTATGAGTTTCAAATGCAAGAAATAGCTAATTACTAGTCTCTTCATGTCGCGTTGGTAACATTATGAGTTACTTTTTCTCCACTTCAATAAGTGACTTTTCCTATAATTAAGAGTACATTTTATCATATCAAACAGGAAAAATGACATAAACAATCCATGAAATTTGGTTAAATATGCAATATGATATATTTGAACTTTTAATTTGTTCACGGTTATCTTTGAACTTTTAGTACGTATTTAATTTAGTCTTTGGACAATATGAAAATTTATGATATCATCTCCAATTTTGAAATAATAGAAGGATTACATCAAACATTTTTATATAATTCAAGGCTTACATTGAACATGTGTAAAAAGTTTATGGGTTATATTAAACAAACTAAAAGTTTATGAGCCATATTGAACATCGGACTAAAGCAACAAATTAAAAGTTCAGATACTACATTACACATTTGGTCAAATTTTATGGATCATTTGTATCATTATCCCCATAAAAAAAATTACTACGTAACTTTTTGATTTTGATTAATGAAATTATGCATTAGAAAAAAAGATTGTCTGTCCATCCGTTACTGGTATTTTATTGAGAATATTAGTTAGCTCCAACAAGAAAAGTAATCCTCAAATTACACGACATTAGTTATTTTTGTCTCGTGGCTGAGCTTTTCATTTGATAACGTAGTGGGTACTCGGTCATTATCAACGACAACACTATTGATGGATTAGTTTCATTGTAATAAGTAAATATTAACTTGGCGAAAAATAGTAGTTTCTTCATTTAAATAGTAACTTCGCATATGAAATAAATTTGATTGCACCATTATCGCACGTGTGGCGAGGAAATTTTTCAAATCGAAAAAGGTAAGTAATTTGAGTCTAATACAAAGATTCAACATGTATTTTTCATCGGGCATTACAGATGAGTGACATGTTGAGCCCAACCCTCAACAACACCTGGTCATCACAGCTACTTCTCACGCCATTAGCAAGCTTTAGGGGTGGCAAATGGGTGGGTTGGGTCGAATATGGGTCGACCCATATTTGACCCAATATTATGTAAGTGTAAATTAAGTGACTCATCGAATACCTCGACCCATACCCGCCGACCCGTATTGCTAAAACCTATTAATATTCTAGGAAAACTCACTTCTACTATATGCTAATTGGTTTAAAACTTCAAATTAAATTAAAAATAGTAAATAAAATAAAATAAAAATTTAAAAAACCTATAAATTGAAATATTTATAAAGAATTAGACTATGCACATGCTTCCCTTATTTGAAGTGAACATACCATTGAATAACTAAAAACTGTGACATGAAATTTTTTTAACTAAACCTAAAAAGACTCATTTTATGATTTTTATTAAAAAAAAGTATTGTTAAAACATTTTTACGCAATACAAATTTTTTAAACAATTTTTATGCAATACAAATTAAATGGAAAATTTTTATAATTATTATAAAAATAAATTTTTTTAAATCGAATTTTTAATTTTTTAGAATATAATTTTTAATTATTTTTATTTTTAAAAATATAATTTTTATTTTTAAAAATATAATTTTTATTTTTTAATATTTATTTTTATTTTTCTTCTTCACGACGATGGGCTGCCCGGCCACGACGACGGCCGATGACCAGCCACGGGCGAGGCTCGAGCTCACCGACATCGGGCGGGGCTTGATCTTGCCGATCTAGCGAGGCCGAGGCCTCGCTCGATGTCGGGCAAGCTCGAGCCTCGCCACGCCTTTCGTCGGCTGTCGCCCTGCCGTCCATCGGCTAAGAAGGGAAAAAAAAAAAGAAAAAAAAAATTGAAATATGAAATTAATTAAAATTCGAATTTTATTTTATAAAATTAAAGAAGGCCATGGCCCATGGATTCAAAGTGGGTCATAATATGGGTTTATTTTCTTCAACCCATTTAGACCCATCTCTTTTGTGCTTTATTTTCTCAAACCCATTTTGACCCATATTTAACTTTCACTTGACCCATATATGTATGACCCATTTTGCCAGCTCTAGCAAGCTTCCACATGGAAAAAAAAAAAAAAGAAGCAACTTTAATGATAATCTTGTCGGTAATTTGCTTATATAGTCAGTAACTTTCTCAATTGGAAAATAGAAGTCTACGCGTATCTAGCGACATATTCACCTGATTGATAAGTCCCAATATATATATAAAAGAGAGAGAACAAATCACGAAAAACCTTAAACTTTGCCCAAAGTGATAGATTTGCCCCACACTTTTTTTTATGACGTGAAAAATCCTGAACTTTGTCAACCGTGACACATTTACCTCAAACTTTTTTTTGTGACACAAAAAACCCTGAACTTTTGTCGTGCGACACATTTATCCTAAACTATAGGGCATTTTGGTCTTTTTACTTTTTAATTTTTTTCTTATTCTTCTCTCTTCCCTTTGCGAGCCATGGCGGAGTCGGCAGAGAAAAGCCAGCGTCCGGTGAGGGCTGCCCAAGAGAAGCCGGCGTTCGGTGAGGGCTGCCCTCGCCGTCGTCGAGCAAGGATCGCCCTCGCTTGGGCTGGCTAGGGCGGCCCTCGGCGGGGTCGGGGAGGGAGGCCCTTGCCTGACGCTGGTGAGGGCGGCTCTAGCCAGCCCGGGCGAGGGCGACCCTCGCCCGACGCTGACTTCCCTGCGCCGGCTCCGCCATGGCCAATTGGGTCGGGCGAGGGCCTCCCTTGTGCCCTCGTCTAGATTTGGCGAGGGCACCCCTCGGGCAGGGTGACCCTCGCCGACGGCATGGCTTCCCTCCATCGGCTCCACCATGGCCGACGGAGGAAGAAGAAAAAAAAAAGATAAAAGATAAAGATAAAAAAAAAAAAAAAAAAGAAGATAAAAATGCCTTTAATGGGGTAAATGTGTCACAGTTTGAAAAGTTTGAGTTTTTCAGTGACTTGACATCCGCACGTGATTAATAAATTTGATTTGACCACAGAAAATTAATTGTTAACATACTATGTGCTTCAATATTTCGTAAAAGTTCGATGACCATTTTTCAAATGAATAGGCTTCAAATCATGCATCTGTCAGGTAGTACTGCCTCCCCCTAGAGACAATATTTGCACGGATCTCCATTAATGCATCATATTGAATAGCTAAAAAAAGCCACAAAGTACTTTAAATTATGTTCGCTGCAGTACATTTACTTTGAATTTTTTTCCATTAAATCATAAACCCAAAACTTATTTTGGTATCAAACATATATCCTAAATTAATTCAGTTAACAAATTATATGGCTACCTGCATTTTGCGTTTTTGAGCATGCTTAGAGCCTTTAATCATGTCTCGATGAAAATATTGGAAATAATAGCCAATGAATGAAATCTCGCTACTGATTATTATATATTGAACAATGGAAAGCAAAAGATACGAACGTGACGTTCACATGATAACAATATGTCAACCCACTGTATGTCTTATTTTTTGTTTTTGTTTTTAAAACTTCCTCCTTCGTTTTATTCCTTGGTTTAGCGGGGATGGTGGCAATGGCGATGATAAGGGTAGCGGCGATGAAAGAAAAAAATTGATGAAGAGTAAATGTGTGGCGTGTGTTTAATGTTGGGATTTTCAACATAGTTAAAATTAATGTTTGGATAAATATGTCGCATGAATATAAGTTTGAGAATTTTTGTATAAAATTTTTTTTAAGATAAATGTGTAATGCAGGTATTCGGCCTAAAAAAAAAAAAGTGTAATGCAAGTACACATTACCTTCGTATAAATTTGACATTTTTTGTATAACAAAATTCTCTTGAGATAAAGGTGTTACGAGGATGGATTTTACCATGAGGCGACTTTTTGTTTTTCTACGTAAAAAAAAAATTCAGCAAAAAAAAACTCCTAAAAACATTTAACTTTATTTTTATACGAAACTAGTCACGACATTGACTCTCCACTTACAATGCAGTATGTCGCATGTGGTCCAACTCAAGTCGCTGCTTAAGAAAACGAATAAGAAGGCGAATGATTGCACTATTAACGGGTTGCAATTAAACGCGATCATAAAAGCGAACTAATATATTAACGTGTTCAAAGGTAATATCTATTCGTTTTTATCTTCCATCAAACTAAACCGAACTAATAGAAAAACAAAAATATATAATTTATATCACAATAAAAGGGAAAATTCCCAACAATGACCTAAAATGTCTTTTTTTTTTTCAAATAAGGGTTTGAAGTGGGTATTTTTAAGCAATGGCCCAAAGTGCTATTGTTTTCTCAAATAAGGATTCAAAGTGCCCATATTAATTTAAAATAAGATATTGAAACAGACATTATTTCAAATAAGGACCTAAAATGTCATTCTTTTATCAAATAAAGGCCTGAAGTGCCCATATCAATTTCAAAGAAGGGTTTGAACTCATTGGCTATGAAAGGCAATTTTGTCTTTTTCCTTTTTTATTTTCTTGAAAAAAAAACTGCAGAAAGGAGAAACATAGAGTCACCACCCCATTGTCGGTGGGGCGGCGGCAAAGGTTGGTGACTTTCACCAACTAGAGGCGAGGTCGTTGTTTAGGCGTCGGCAACCCTCCCGGCCTTAGCTGCCAATCAGCTAAAATATTTTGCTGGTCAACAATGTTAGATTCTTATTTGAAACATCTATAATCACATTAGTTCATTTTTTGAAATTAATATATATTTTTATTTAAAACAAGATCTATTTTAAATTCTTATTTTGATATTTCGAATATTTCACAATAAAAATGATAAACAAATCCAATATCATAACTGAAAGGTAATTGATCTGGTTACATTAGCGGCAAATTTGCAGGAGGAAAGCTTCATGCCATCAAGCCGTCGCTGTTGCCACGTCCACGTGGCGCGATCTCAAAGGGGCCTGTCCTCCATTGGCGCGGCAGCAACACCAGTCAGGTACGACCATTCGGTTGCAGGGGAGTGCAGAGAACGTCGCGCTTCGTCGTCTTCGTCTCCATCTTCTTCGTCTTCTTCGTCTCTCGCAGCGCCGCGACTCTCTCTCTCTCTCTCTTCCTCCTCCGTCCTTCCTGGACAGCCTCGAGAGAGGTCGAGGATCGCGCAGGACGACGGTTGTAGCTGCCGGGGTGAGGGAGGCGGGAGAGCAGGGGGCTCTGTTATGCTGCATTGCCTCCGCTCCCTCAGGCAACCTTCCGCCTTTTTGGCTTTTCCGACGTTCTTGCGGGGAACGTGTCGCTTGAGCTTCGATCGGCAGCCGGTGTTTGCTCGTTGATCCTGACGTGTGCCCGGTTTAACTACTTTCTCCTATCGCCGGAGCTGGAGTCGGTTGGCGAGGACGTTACGCACGCCGGAAAGGGGTTGGCTTCTTACCCGCTTCTGCCGACCCGCGTTCGAGCCCTGCTTGAGCGATCATTTTATCAGCTAATTCGCGTCATGTTCTCGTGTTTACAATATCTGGTGACGTGTGTTCGTTTGGTTTGTGGATAACGAAAAGACGGGAAAGAATGTTAGTAGGGGAAAATCACGAAAAATATGATCTTTTTTTGAAATCGTGCATGCAGTTTTGAACCTCTACAGTCAAATGTGTTGAGGGGGTGATGGTTGTTTCCTCTGCTCTCTTACTCGTGCTTTTCGACCCATGTGATCTTTGTTACCGCTCTTCTTTGCACGACAGGTTTCGGGCTGGCTAAGGATGGAGCCAAGCCAGAATTGCGGGAGCATCAGGAAGAGGCCTGCGGAGCAGGCGATGAATGATGGTGATATCGACAGGATATATAGATTCACCATATTGTTGCCTAATGGGACTACCGTGGGAATCGCGTTAAGGGAACCGAACCCAACGATGGCCTCCGGAGATTTCATGCTGATGGCCAAAGAAAGGTACAATCGAGCCAAAGCGCAAGATCCATCGCTAAGGTCGAAGCGTCCCATCGCATGGGAGAGTAATGAGTTGCATCTCGAAGATGCAAATGGCAACCGGATCAAACGTCGAATTATTTTCGACAACTTTAAGCCTCACAAGCGCCACATCTTGCGTCTTCGCGTGAGTATTGGGCAAAAGTCATATGTTGTTCGCTTGCTCTGTCTTCTAATTTACTGAGAGCGTGCATATTCACTTTAATGGCTGTACTTATTTTACTGTTTTTTTGTATGCATTATCTTTTTCCAATTAGGATGGCTCTGGCAACACAACTGATACTTTTGAGGTTAGTATTTTATTCCTTTCTGCATAATGGGTATCACTTGCCTTTTAGGAGTTCTCTTGTCGTGGATTTTGATAGTACCCTGGGGGGAGGTGTATCATGGCCTTTGAACACATGATGCATGCTATGATAGAGTTTCTCTAGTTCTCTGTGCTTCTTGAAGCAATTGCATTGATATATGCGTGAAATCTCTCACAGAATATGTGGGATTTAACGCCTGACACGGAATTGTTGAAGGAGCTACCTGAAGAATATACTTTTGAAACTGCTCTTGCAGATTTGATAGTAAGTTGTCCTGATGATTTTGGAAGTTATAATCCCTGTTTGATGCCAAACTGACTGCTGCTCCTTTCGCCAGGATAATTCCTTGCAAGCTGTATGGGCTAATCCCCTGAAATCTAAAAGATTGATTAGGTGATTTCTTGATCTTGTCACGTTACCATTAGGATTGGAACATCAACCCTTTTGTGGCTTAAGGCTGAGAATTTGTGGAACATTAGAATCCATATTGTGGCTTATGGTGGAAGCTGTACGAAGGATGATGCTTCTTTGCGTTGATCTAGTTGTTGAACTGGGTGCATCTTAGAACTTCTCCTATAAAAGGAACCTTTTCTTTTCAAATAGAAATTTATACTAAGCAAATCTTCAGGAGGTGATTGATGACTTGTTTACTGGATAAATATGAACAATTGTAAACATGCATTCTTGTTGTTTCAACTAAATTAGTGAACAATAAATGAGAGTAATGGAAAACAACATTGAAGCTTTTCCTTTGTTTGGAAGTATCACTGCCGGTTTGCTAATTGCCAACAAAACTCTTCTTTAAGTCTAAACCACGTAGGACTTCATCGATGCAGACATCTTTCAGCCATATATTATGAATCATAAGTTTCACATGGAGATTGTCGCATTTACTTCAACATGATAGGCGTTTGATGCCATATGATCATGGGCTAACTATATTTTAATCTTTCATCTTGATGCTTCTGCTAGTTGCATTCTTATTGAAATTTTGTTGGGTTTGAACTTTGGAGCCTGACTCACTATTGTTTTGAAATTGCAGCTTGGATATATCTGATGAAAAGATCTCGATCTTTGACACTGGCCCTGGAATGGATGACAGTGATGAGAACTCTATAGCAAAGTGGTATTGAGTACTCTAAAGCAGTGTTTTTCTTCCCTATTTAACCCGAACCCACACGCACCCACACACTCACTTGCCGATGGCAACTTACACCATAAACCGTATCTTGGCTTGAGGGGACAGAATTTTAGGAGAGAATTCTGTGCTTTGGGTAAATTTTGGTTATCTAGTTGAAAACGAAGAAATAACATTGGCGACATGACTTTTTGAACATGCTTTGATAATGTGGAGTTACATCATCTTCAGATGATTACTTGAGTCAATTATCTATTTCCAGAAAGAGGCTGGTGCTACTTAAATGCAAAATGATGGCTTCTTCATGGAGAAAACTGACTGTATCCTTTCCAGTTATTTCTAATTAGAAATATACTTTATAGGACAGAACTTTTTTTTTTCAAAAAACAGATATGCTTAACTACAAGATTAAATTCCATCCACTAGCAAGCCTTGGTTTCTGATTTCATTCTCTTTTTGTAACTTTTCGTGGATTTGTGTTCATTCTTTTTGTCTAGGGGAAAGATGGGTGCCTCACTTCACAGAAAGTATAAAGTTAAGGCAGTAGGTGGAAAACCTCCGTATCTAATGGTAATTTCTCTTTAAACACGTGACATTAATTGAATATTGTAGTCTCTGCATGAAAAAGACATGCAAAATGTCCTTTTGCTAGTAGCAGGAATCCATTGGTATTTCCAGGAGATGTAAATTGATGCAAGCTAATATCACATGTGAATGATTGGTTTTTTTTTTTTATTTATGTGAATGATTGGTTGACTGCAATATATTAGGAGTGAATCGATTTTTCCGCTGCCATATTCATACACTGTCAAGTATGTCCTGGCATAATCAATGTTCTTAAAGAATCAACTTCCTCTTCCCGAAAATGTTGCCGATACCTTCCACTTCTCATAGGCGGAGTTAATTTTCAAAGCAACATTGCGCCATGCAGCATTAGCTTCGTTGAAATACAAAAAACATTTTTTCCCTATCCTCCCCCAATAAAAAGCAAACACGAACTTCTGTTTTCAATGAGTCGGAATTATATGAGAGAAGTCAACAGTATGTTCCTAACTAGCTGACAATTCACCATTCCACGTCCTGGACATGGATTTGAATGGGGAAAATTAAACTGTGTTGAATCTCTAAAAGTTTAAATTGCTTCTATTTTCTGGATAATTTGTTGAGCATGGTGCAGCCTTTCTTTGGCTTGTTTGGATTTGGAGGACCAATTGCCTCTATGCATTTGGGAAGGTACATTCCAGAGTATTGTAGTTGTAGAAACTAGTAGTCCATTATATTTTGTGGAGGTAATTTACACCTCTTTACCTTTTAACGAGTTACAGGCATGCCGTGGTTTCTTCCAAGACTATGCAATCTAAAAGAGTATACATGTTACATCTGAAGAGAGAAGCTCTATTGAGCAGATCTGGTTCTCAACACTCTTGGAAAGTATGCAAGATCACTAATTTCTTCATTGTTGTCATATTTTTCTCTCGACTGGACTCCCTTAGGTTCCATACCTAGATTTATTTAATCTGTCATCATTTTCTTTGTCGTTTATTCAGACTGATGGTGGCGTCAGGGTTCCTTTAGAAAATGAAAGCGCAAGAGCACCTCAAGGAAGCTTCACGAAGGTAGACTTCTTTTAATAAATTCTTTCTATTGTGGTATTTCAGTGTCAATCGCATTGGCTCATTGGACATTTCATGGTGCATATGCACGTCTTTTCTTTTTATATTTGCAACTAAATTTTTGCCTATGTGTGTTTTTTTTTTTTTCCCTGGGAAGGTTTTACTCAGCTAATCTCTACAAACCTGGTAAAAACCATTGTCTAGGATGTTATCTGTCATGCTCTGACCCAGGCATCATCCATTGAAAGCATGTCTTTTTAAGTAACCTCCATTGCTCTATAAATTTGTTTTTGGCTTGGCCATGGCACAGGACTTGGAAGTAGTCATAGGTCAGCCGTCTTGAGTGACTATTAGGCTCTAGATTCTCTGATTATGCCAGTCGAAGACTTCCTCAGGTCATGTCTTTACTTTGTTCTCAAGGCAAAGTCAATCTTCTTGAGGGAATCCTAGGCTTTAGATTGTCTATTATGTCACTTTAATATAGTGGCGATAAAATAGATATTTTTTTCGAGATATAGGATTGAAATATTTAAAGAAGAAGTTAGGCGGTGGGAGGAGATAGGGAGAATTTAAAGTCTATAAGATGTGAGGCGAGTTGAGAACTATACGTGAGCGAGAGATGAAACACCCTCACAAGGATTATGAAACACATAAACTGGCGGCTACCATGAGTTAAGACATAACTCTTTGAACAGTTTGAAGTTGATAAAGATTGATAGAACACCTCTTCATGCATGTTGGCGTCTGTTGATGGGGGAAAGCCTCTACTATGAAGTTTGAAGCAAATATTTTATTTCTTTCGTGTATTGCCTTGGGCATATATATGTAGTTAATGACTTTTATGTATTATTCTAAATACATTCTGCCAGTAAAATTTTCAGGTATTTCTTGATTTGTCACAAGGTGGTAAATATTGTGAATTCTTGATACCTAGACAATACATTGTGATGTTTTCATGCATTCTTGTCGTATAAAATCTGTACAGGTTGAGATTTTCAAGCCTAGAATGAAAAACGTGAATCTATATCAACTCTCGTGCAAGCTGAAGGACATCTATTTCCCATACATTCAGGTTTGCTGAAATCATATCTATTTTTGCTTTTAGGGTTTTGTTAAAGAGTGTCTGCAGGGCTCTTGTTAAGCCACAGATTGAGGAAAGTTCACCATTCTTTATGCACTGTTTTACTTTTGTTATGTGTAGTTAATGCTTTAGAAATTGAAACATTTCATACAAGTATGCTTAGTAAGTGCCTCGGGGCACTCTTCGACAAGACTTTTATAGAGATGTTATTTCATTACAAGTGGAGAAAGTCATGCTGGTCTTTTTTTCTTTTGGCTTTATGGGGTTCATCAGCTAAATTTGGGAAGAGTCATATCACTTTTTTGAAATTTAAAATGATGTCTCAATTTTCTAACATTTTAAAGAGTTTTGCTAGATTTTCAGACAGATCTGCATTATGTCATCTTCGTTGCCTGGACTTGTGGTGGTGGAAAGTTTAAGTACTGCAGAAATTGGAGTAAATCAAACACTGCTGTTGATTTTGCCAAATAGAATATCAATATGGTATCATAATTACTGTGTTGCTCCTATGAAAAGTTACTGCTATGGCACATGCAATAATGCTATAATGCCATCACTGCACAATGTTCATAAATGCTGCTACTGACCACAAAGTTGGGTTCAGTTAGCATTGTGGCCAATGTGGGGTATGGCTGTGGTCAATATTTTTTAGAGTATTACTCCTGGCTATGATTTAAAACTATGCTAATGAGTTCTCCCTTCTGGTGAATTCATAACTGTTACTGACTTTCTGGATTACTGGGGATATCAAGGTAGAGCAATGTCTAAGATAGCAAGTAGTAGGTAAAATGGTTTTTCAGAGTTATGCAAGTTTGCTTCTTCTTTGTAAGGATTACATAGGATGCCTGAATTTGATTTATATCTAATTAATTTGAATGTTTGCAGTGTGATGGTTTGTCGAATTTGAGGACTATCAGACCAGTCCATTTTGAGGTATGGAATGCACCGTTAGTACGGTGGACTCTAATATTAACTCCTTTGGCCACATAATGCTTTTACTTTTTAGCTAGCCTCAATTAAGCTATGTAACTATGTTGTTCAGATTTACAAACAATTTCAGATTTCCTTGTTCTTGCTATGCCTACAAATATATTAAGTAATTTGAGAAGGCTTGCTATTTATAGTGTATGGTTTGCAGAAAAAATAGTACGCATTATTGCTTTTGTCTTTTTTGTCCACTATGAACAGGCAGTTTTGTACATTCTTAATATTGGGATAGAAAAGGCACAATCCAGCTATGTAACTAGGTCGTTCAGATTTATGAACAATTTCGGATTTTGTGTTCTTGCTAGGCCTACAAATATATAAAATAATTTGAGAAGGTTTGCTATTTAGATGCTTATGATATGAGCGTGTCATAGTGTATGGTTTGTTGAAAAAGTAGTACCCATTATGGCTTAATGGGATCTCAAAGTAAGCTTTTTGCACCGTGAAATAAGTTTGTGCTTTGTCAGGTTAATGGTATTGATTTAGCTGAAATTGAAGGAGGGAGGTTGCAATTACCAACTTGCATTCATGCAATGGTCCTGATTTTATAATTCAAGTTCATTTTTCGATCACAGAGGACACTGACGCAAATAGAATACTCGGTAAGTATCTGTAGTTCTCTGTCCCATTCTTTATAGAAGAGGAGACAGAGTTATATCATCTTTTATTCTAGGTTGTCCACCTTTTATCTTTCTTAGGCCCTTCTTTCATCTGTTGGCATCAATGCTTTTAGTACTAGTTTTACCTTAGAATGTCACTTAGATTGTGCTTTTCTCTAATATAAAAGCTGCAATACTTTTTCAGGTTCCACAGCAATTCACGAGGCTAATGCTTGCCTGAAGTGTGTCTACTTTCCTGTTGTTCAGGTATGGCAGTATATTCTTATAGTTTCTTTTCTTTTCAGTTTACTGCGGAGGAAGTTCTTAATATAAGTACTCCAGGGGAAGGAAAACATTGAGAGAATCTTAGAAGTTAGAAGCTGATGGATGCAGACTGGCTGAAAGCTATGAATCTTTCAGTCGAGTGTCAATCCGACGTCTTGGCCGACTGCTTCCAGATGCTTGCTGGGTGAGTTGTGGATCCTTTTGGATATTATAATCAAACTAAGAAAAGCTGATGAAACAAAAAGCCTAGGCATCTCCCTTGCATTACATAAGATAAGCATAGTGAGTTGCAGGCTTAAATGCCTAGAAGCAATAGCACATTCAAAGGTCCTTAAAACTTATGCTGCTCCAAAATAGTACAGCTTACATTGTTATTGATCAAACATCTTCAAGCCTTTATCCTTTTGGATACAGCCCCCAGTTAACAGATGGATATTTAAACCTCTCTTTTGTCGCTATCTAGATCTAGTGGCCCAGTAGTCTTGCATAATCCATTTTCCACAAACCATCCAAGAAGCGAGGTTTAGACACCTGGCCCCATGGTTATCCTTTCGGAAGTTGGACGACTATGACTGCGATTGCTCATCTAATGGATACATCAAGAAAGCAAGCATTCTGCAAACCTGGAAAAAAGTCTGATTAAAATATTCAACAGATGGAGTTTGTGTGATCCATATTTCTTGCCTCTAGTTGCCCTAATATGAAAGGTCAAACAGTCGTTACTCATTCCTCGCATGAATTTTAAGCAAACCCGGTCATGTTTAAAGCTGGTATTAAGTATAACTTCTTAGGCTGGTTTATAAGTTTTTATTTTTGGCCAGGCTGGTTTATAGGTTTGATGAGACCATTTTCTTACCTCTATGTTGTGGCTGCTGTGCTGGGAATAGAAGACATCATGTAACCGGTTGTGTGCGTTGCATGTTAGAACAATGGTGAAATGACATCCTGACATTTCAAAACTTCTTTGCTGTTGTGCTTCAGTGCAACTCATGTTATCAACTCTAGTAAATTTTTCAAATGGTAACCCCACCAAATCATGCTCTTCCTCTTTCCTTGGTAGGCAATCTTGCCCAAAACATATAGTCTATGTCTATGTGCTTTTACATCCAGCAAATGCCCGTGGCAACCCATTATGTCTATGACAACCACCAAAATGAACTTTTCTTGTTTCAGATCTTTGCCGACGTCAATTGCATTTTGATCATTTCTTATCCTCCCTTTTAGTGCATATATGCAAATGTCGACATCATCTTCTCCAAGCTAGTGAGTCAGCTAATAAGAACCATTTTGCAAGAAACATGCTTATACCTGTATTTTTCTCGATTTTCACTCTATTAACAGTCAAGGTTTTTTGTAATTCATTTCGTATATTGTGAAATATCATCAAACTTAAGATTTCTTCCAAAATGAAGGAATTTCTGACAAGATTCGCAAGAAAACACAAATACTAAACATATTGTGGCTTATCTTATAAAAATTTCATGCGCACATTGAGAAGGTCCTATCTGAGAAACTTGATCTAATTGAAAATTTTGGGTTAAATCAAGCCTCATTGTCAAGTATTTGATGCGTCCACTGTCTCTCTTTAACTGTGGTAAGTAATGTTCTCATAGTTGCTTTCTAATACAGGGTTTGCTTCCATTCATGGAGAGACGTAAGAAAGGAGACAAAGCTCACTTATTCAGGAGATCTTTCTTTAGAGTTAAATGTTTTATTGGTATGGTTATCACTGATTATTAGGACCTTTCTTATCTAGTGGGACTGCATTTTCTTTAATTCTATACATCATGAGATGTCTTACTTATATTTTGATGATGCAGAGACTGATGCTAGATTTTCTCCAACACCTTCCAAGGTGAGGGGAACTCTACTACCTATTCATGGGCCATCAGGCTTTCATTATTAGAATACTTAATGTTCCTAGTTCCTTAAGACTTTCAAATGCTTCCATCTACTGCAAACATATGGAATAGGAACTAGAGATTTCTCGTAGCAAGGCCAAGCAGAGTGTGCGGTTTGGAGGTGCAAACCAGAGCAGGAACACAAAAAAAAAAAAAAAAATGTCTCCAGCTAATTCATGTCTTTCCATAGGGATTCTTCTGAAATTTCTTGATGTATGTTGGTAGGAATGTGCCTTCTTTATGGATAAAATGGTAGCATTTTGAATGTTGCCAGAGGGATTCTTCTGAAATTTCTTGATGCGTGTTGGTAGGAATGTGGCTTCTTCATGGATAAAATGGTAGCATTTTGAATGTGGCTGTCATAAGTTTGATCCAGAGTTGAGACCTCTTTATGTTGTCATATTAGCACATATGAATTCAGTGTTTTATTAGTTCCTTTAAGTGTTATATCTCAGGGCAAAACATGTTGTCATTCGTCTGTTATTTGTCAGTTGACAGTGATGTTTCCAATCTTTCTCATCGTTGTTACCTAGCTGGAGAGGAGGTTAGAAGTATGCATACACAGTAGCTGTAAGCCTTTGCAGTAAAATATTGTTCTTACTAAACTTTAAAGGTTTTTGAGTTGCCGTTTGTAGATTTTAGGATGAGTACCTTTTCTATGACATCTTAAAATAATTTAATAAATTTTTAAATTCAATTAATGGGAAATGACAAAAGTTTGATGATCAACATTTCAAAGACAAGTCTTCTTCACTTCCTTTTCTTTTGGTTCTTCATTTGTGTAGTATCTGTTGAGCTGACTCTTTGCTTGATAAGTAAATAATGTACTTTTTGGAAAACATCAAAACCTGAAACATGTCTATCTTATGTAAGTGGTTCATTACTTGAAATAATTTGCTTTAGCAAAAGAGTTTATGTGTGAGATTTTGTAAGACTGCCACCACCAACTATTCTAAAAGCTTAAGCTAGTAGATAAATGCGTGTTTTAATATTTTAATATCCTATCACTCACCCTCATGCTTAGTTTGGTCTTTTTTGCCGAGTATTAAGCATGAAAAAATTTCATTGGGAGGCAAATAAGGGTTTGAAAAGATTCGGAGTTAGGACCTCCTACTCTGATACCATGTGAGATTTTATAAGATCACTATCAACTGTTTTTGAAAGCTTAGGCTAGTAGATGAATGCATGTTTTGATATTTCAATATTCTGTCAAATCAAAGGACCAAAAATAGGTTGAATGACGTATAGTCATCATCTAAATTGCTTGAGAAATGTAAATTGCTCATCTTCTTGTGGAACTTTTCATATAGAGATGCTCAATGCTCCATTCTTTGACAGACAGATCTGGCCCAGCACAGCCCATTTACCAGTGCTCTTAGAAAAATTGGCAGGCCTCTTGATGGAGTAAAGGTCATGCTTGTACATATTTCCACTATCTTCTACTTAAACTTACGTGGTTTTCACTCCAAAGTCCTTAATGAATTTTGTCCATTATCTAGGAATAAATGTTAAAATCTACAGAGAAGAGAAGTTGTTGACTCCTTTGCAACTGGAAAGGAGTATTCTGATTGATTATCCAAATGCATGATCGTTATGATGAAGAGGTTGACAGCGGCGAGGACCAAGCTGTTTTCATAATCAACCGGAAACAAGAAGGCACTTGGTGTATCATCCGACGGTATGTAGAAGTGATATATATCATAATCTGGTGGATTACCGGTGAAGTTCTGCTATGTCACATGAAAATGGTTCAGCTATTCAGTCTTTTTCCTGTCTTGCGCAAAATGTTTGATATCTTTTGAAATTCTTTGACCACACTACTTCCTGTTTTACCTATTATTTGTTTGCTTTGCTGCTCGTGGTGCAATTAGTTAATATAAAATTTATATCTTAGTTGTGAGTGCACTGTCGGATGAAAAGGAAGGGAGTGTCTTGGAGATCTGGCCAGAAAATCAAAAATTCTCAAAGGAGCATGTGCCGGAGTGCACAAGAAGAATGTCTATGCTCTGGAATATTTTGCTTGAAGGACTTCAAGGAGATGGAGGTGGTAAGAAATGATATACCTGCGTTTATTTAATTGCTTTTACTTCGAGCTTTCTGCGAAAAGATACTTTTATTGTGGGCATGTTAGATTATCTCAGTATGCCTAACAGATAACGTTTATACTTAAACAGAATGGAATTTTTATATGAGCATGCGATTCGAAGCATAAAGAGATACTCTGCATCTAATAAGTACAGACATTGTAGCTTCTATGGTAACTCTAAGTTTCAAACTGGTGCCTATTCCATAGTAGTCAAATGATTTTTCAGACAATTTATTTCACCATCAATGACTTGATTTTTATTATGTTTTCCAACGAGACTTGGATAGAA
>CM024591.1:972168-1167308 GCA_014182565.1 Eucalyptus marginata | reverse complement strand
AGCATGCGTCGTTAGATCAGAATTCACATCAACAATCTTAGATATGATTTCTAATTAACAAGCAATCACTCAATTTTTGCCTTCACTTTTAATATAGTCCATATGCAATGCAATGCTTCTAATCTAATATGAAATAATATGGCATGGCAAAATGTCTTAAACTATATGAATGAGTAAAAGTTTTTGTGAATTTTTTTAATGAACATGCAATAATTAAACATGCAATCTAAATTAACCAAAATGACCTAATTCTAATGACGGACAATTTCTAATTAAATAACTCTAGCAATAATCACTAATGGGCCTAATTCTATATGATCGTGCACATGATGATTTTTATTTAACGAAAATTGTAATTAAAAATCACTAAAGAAAATAAAAAGTCTAGCTAAAGTGAAAACTAAAGTAAAATGCTATCTATTATAAATGCTTTCTAAACATGCATTTTCTAAAAATAACCTATCATGCAATTCATCTAAAAATATATCTAGACCTAAAATCAAACATGCAATTTTATATAATATGCAATGACGTGCAAAGAATGCCCTAATTCTAATTTTTTTACTTTTATGAAATTCGAAATTAAAATTAAACATGCAATTCAAATAATAATAAAGAAACTATCATCCTAAATGAATGCACTTTTTCTTTTTCTTTTTCATGATTCAAAATAAAATCCCTAATCTAAACATGCAAGATAATAAAAACCTAATCTTTTTTGGATTTTTTCTTTTACAAAAATAAAATCGACTCAAACACACGACATCGCAAAATTGATACCCAAATCGACGAACCATATCTCGCGCATGAGATCGGGTTGGCCAATTTTCACATAAATCACGAATCGGATCTCGGGCGCGAGATCGGATTGGCAATTTTTAAGTAATTGCGAAGTCGGATTTGGGCGCGAAATCAAACTGTCAATCCCCTATTTTGAGGGGCACCTTCATGTCAGAATTTCAATCGCACATCAACAAATATCTCAAATAAGGTAATGGAATTTTCGAAAATAAAAAATAGGTAAGATTTTCACTAATTCGAATATTGATTTCCGAATTCCGATCCTCGAATGGCTACTCGCGATGCAACATGGTGGTGCTTGGTTGCTCGAAAGTCACCCGCTCAGAGATCACCACGAACGGCCACCGCGAGAATAGATCAATTTCACTGGAACGTCATGGTCGCTGAAACTGCTGTTCGTTGGAAGCTTCGCGGACGAGTATCTCCTTGATGAACGTATCTCTACCAGCCCCACCCTCACTTTTTGTTGTTTTATTCTCTTTATTCTTGGGTCTTCTATCCCTAGAGCACGTGGCTTTGGGATTTGCTGCAAAGGTGGATATCTCCTCGCGAAAGAACAACAAGTGGGAGCGTTGCTGTTGGTGAAAAGTTGAAATTGAAAGGATTGCTCACCAACGTAACTCCTACGCACACGGTACGTACTGAGACTTGTCGAAGACCGACAGAACAGAAGCACAAGGAGATTCGCTAGCTAGGTTAAAACCCTAAACGAACAAACATATTTATAGGCCACCGATTAGGTTTTCAATTTTTTCGAATCGATATCCGCATGATATTCGTTTTGTTGAACGCAATATCACTTGCTCTATCCGAAAACAATTCATCATATCTCGAACAAAAAATTCGAATTTCTAATTTTTCACGAAATAATCTTTCAACCATTAAAAAACATGGGCTTGGGCCAACTTGCTTGCTTGTGGGCCTAGCCCATCTAATTTGAACCCATCCGCCACCGGTCCAATAAAATGCAAATAATGCAAATAACAAAATAAATGCAACCTAAATCTATATGCTATGCAATTAAATTATAAAATAAAATAAACCCCTAATGACTAAATGAGCCGCCAAAATTTAGGTGTGTCAGCATTTGCCCCTCTTTGACGGTGAGCTCGAAGAGGTTGCCTTCAAAGATAAATTGAGACCTAAATTTTGACCATGCACATACATTGAATGATTTTTTTTGATTTTTTTGATTTTTGATTTTTTGATTTTTGATTTTTTTGTTGGAAAATGAATCCCATTTTAAAATGCAATTTATATGATGCATGGAAATGCTAATGCAAATGCATGATGTGAAAGGAAGGAACATACCGCAATTACTTACCGGTCGGTGCGGTAAAGCATCTTGAGGTACATGATAAATCCCTATTTACTTCACAAGTACCCAACTCTCACTCGGGTTCCTTGAAGAGTCAAACGGGTAATAGATTGAAACATTGAGATCGAGAAGAACATTCACATCCAAAGTGAAATGTTCAACGACAAGAATTAAGACATCCAGATCCAGGATCGAGATGTCAAAAGAACCTACCCAAAATATCTTACCTTCAAGGAGGGTAAAATGATTCAAGATAGATTGGTGTTATACGTCCGGGACCCGTACCATTCTACGGTTGCCCATAATAATAACATGACTTTATAAAGAAAACTGCTTTCCTAGGACCCGTACCATTCTACGGTCGCCTAGTATGACAGAATTTGGTTGTGTCTAGGACCCGTACCATTCTACGGTCGCCTAAACGGGATTTACCTTCCAAGACCCGTACCATTACTCTACGGTTGCCCGAATAGGAAATAAAGTTTTGTCTAGGACCCGTACCATTCTACGGTCGCCTAAACGGGGATTTACCTTCCGGGACCCGTACCATTACTCTACGGTCGCTGAATAGGGAAATAAAGTTTTGTCTAGGACCCGTACCATTCTACGGTCGCCTAAATGGGGATTTACCTTCCAAGACCCATACCATTACTCTACGATCGCCTGAATAGGGAAATAAAGTTTTGTCTAGGACCCGTACCATTCTACGGTCGCCTAAATGGGGATTTACCTTCCAGGACCCGTACCATTACTCTACGGTCGCCCGAATAGGGAAATAAAGTTTTGTCTAGGACCCGTACCATTCTACGGTCGCCTAAACGGGATTTACCTTCCGGGACCCGTACCATTACTCTATGGTCGCCTGAATAGGGAAATAAAGTTTTGTCTAGGAACGTACCATTCTACGATCGCCTAAACGGGGGTTTACCTTCTCTAGGACCCGTACCATTATTCTACGGTCGCCGAATAGGGAAATAAAGTTTTGTCTAGGACCCGTACCATTCTACGGTCGCCTAAACGGGTTTTGCTTGGCTAGGACCCGAACCATTCTTCGGTCGCCCCGTCACAATCTGGGAAAAATCTTTAGGGACAACTTCATCGAGTGTCAAATTACTCAAAAGTGAAAATACCTGTACAACGACAAGTATTTAAGGTATAGATAGAGATATACTTACCTGGTGACATCTCGCTCATTAGGGATATGTCTCCTGTAAAGATGGGCCTTGGGCTATGAAAGCACGCCGGGATAATATAAAAGGACTCGCGCTACGAAAGCAAGACAGGTCAATTTAAAGAACAGCTTGACCGAGTCAAGTGTCGAGAATGGGTAGAGATATACTTACCCGATGATATCTCTGATTCTTTGGGAT
This sequence comes from Eucalyptus marginata, assembly GCA_014182565.1. Classification (NCBI taxonomy): domain Eukaryota; kingdom Viridiplantae; phylum Streptophyta; class Magnoliopsida; order Myrtales; family Myrtaceae; genus Eucalyptus; species Eucalyptus marginata. Next base: position 1,163,819 of record CM024591.1, on the reverse strand, counting down.
ATGTCTTTTGGAACTTGGATATCCTATGGAGGCCTCTCACCTCCTGGTAGAAATAAATTTTGGAACATTAAGGATGCACCTTGAATGCTCATGATGGTTTCTCATCTCCTCATATCATGAGGCATCTTGAAAAGAACCTGAATGTTAGGAGCTCTTGGGTCTTTGAGAAAACATTATCTGTCAGACATGATTAGAGCAAAAATGCATTCACCAAAGAAATAAGCAATTAAGGCTATTCTGGAATACAAACTTCAAAGTCTACTGAAGCTTTTATCAATTCAATTAAGATTCATGCATAATGACTTTTGCATCATCCGAATTTCCACTAGAGAGAATTATCATTCAAGACAATTTTCACTCATGACATGGATTTCTTAAGAATACTAAATGAGAGACTTTCGGTTAGAAAGGGCTTTCACTCACTCTCATTTAGAATGGCTATTTTATGAGAATCACTCAATTTTATCATATCGACATGGGTCCGAGTATTCTCGCAAGCGGTACGATCTTACCAATCTCGAGAGGTCTTTAACGGGGATCATAATGTGGGCTCGGTCAATGGCTTAACAAATGGGACTCTTTGAGTCAAGGCTTTTGAAAAACAGCTTCGCAATCATCTCCGGGTTTACAAGTCAAGAACCCTGCAAAATGAGAAAGAAATAGTCTTGCTCGCACTTCTTCGAGCGATGCTTATAAACATATGAACTCCTACGTTAATTCAAGTGCCCTAATCTGAAGAGACTTTGTAAGGGACGTAACGTAGGTTGGGTTCATGGATTGAGAAATGAAAGGATCATTAGGCTCAAAAAGTGTGTAAAGGGTGAGAGTTGATGATCATCTTGGCATTGCCACCAGTTTTCTTTTTTCACCATCGAGGATTGTCTTCATGAAGTGCCCCATTGATTGTAGAAACTCGGCATTTGAGTTCTTTGAGTATTGCTCCATTAGGATTCAATTCTTGCAATTGACCGTCACCTATCTTGACTTTCTTTTTTCATCTATGGGCATTGGCCTTGCTTTTACCAGGCACACTTTGCTTTTTATGCCCCTAGTTCTCATGCATTTTTCTTCACTTCTTTTTCATGGGCATCGGCCTTGCTTTTACCAGCACACTTTGTTTTTCATGCCCCTTAGTTCTATTTTGAATTCAATTCTTGCGCATAATGCATGCGTCAAGCAATTACACTTTAAATAACACTATAACTTTTCAAGAGTCTTCATCGCCTTTTGCCTTGCCCCAGTGTGGAGGTTGATCATCAACTGGTTTTGCCTTGCCCCAGTGTGGGGGATGATCATCAACTGGGTTTAAAGAAATGAAATTGTAGGCTCAAGTGGGCTATGCAAATGATATAAGTGTATAGGATGGTGAAAGAAATGCTCTTCGTCATCCTAAGGCACTTAAATTACCACATGAATTCAATGTAATAGCATGACTAGAAGATTGATGCAAGTGAGAGCAAAAAAAATTTCAATCCATTTTCTTCACTTTATGATGTTGTCTTACCCTCCAATTTGCCCCAAAGTGTGGGGTGGTTCTTGACAGGGATAATTTGAAAAAAAAAAATCTCCATAAGTGTATGGGGCTCAAAGGGATTAAGCAATGGATCACCTGTAGTGTTTGGGATAGAGAAATAAGCTGCCTCTCATCATTTCGGTTACCGTACCCTTTTGCGAGAGAACTCTTCACCTTGCGGATATAGAACTTTTCTACACCCATCTCACAAGTGTATAAGTAAGGGACGGTGTATAGGATAGGGCTTGCCTTTCATCATCCTGATACGTCTCATTCAGCATTCTTAAGCATTGATGTCACTCTATTGAATTGTCCATCTTGACAAACCTCAACATGAAATTGGTGAATCAAATCGGTTGAATCAAATCGGTAAAATCACTATGGAAATTCTCTTTTCAAAAGAGTCCAGCAACTTTAACCATGAAAAGCTTTTGTGATTTCAAACAGACAATTTACTACACTCAAAAATGCTCTCATAAGTATGAAAAACATAATTTTCAAGCGTTCATTCAAGGGATTGCCCCACAATGGGTGTTCTTAGATTGTCCCTATCAATCAGGAATAAACACACAAATTGATCAATCAAGGCTGAAAATGATATTTGATTTGATGAATTCTTGCTTTTGCCCCATTTTGGCTCGGATCGAGATTTTGTCTCAGTCATGTCACTACTAGAATTTGTAGTGCCCCAATTCATCATCTGCAAGGAAAAGAAACAGTGTCAATTCCCGAATTAATTATATTCATGAACACAATGTATCCATTTCATCCAAGACAGATGATCCTCTTTTGACTTGTTCCATCATTTTTTACGGAAATGAGAAACTTTTATTTGGCTTTTGAGAATGACATCTCACACAAATCGTAATGAGATGTGTCACACATCACACTTTGGAATCTAGATGATCTTCTTTTGACTGGCCCTCGATTTCTTATTGATGTGCAAGGAAATCGCTTGGGACAAGTAAGAGGATAAGTAGTGCTTAATGTCTTCTTCACTCTTGGGAGAGGTCAGCTAGGAAATGATCCCTTGCCCCCACGCCTATTTTTCCTTCGGATGTATGTTCCCAAATTAACAGGCCAACTATCACTGAAAATTGACGCGTTATTTTCAAACGCTCTCGTTATGCTCGAGACATGAAGTAAATGAGTCAGAAAATTAAACAGTGCTAACCTAATGCATGCTTTTGGAAATGGCTTGAAAAATGATTTTTTTTTTTTTAAAGGAATATTTTGGATGAGGAAGCATGACGAAGCCCGGTCCTCAGATTTTCTCCATGGATGATATTTTCTTTTCATTGTTGGATATCGTCACCGGGCTGGTTTGGTGTACCCCATCATGTCCTCAAAACAAAACTTGTAATTTTATTGATGATCATCAATCGAATTACATTTATTGGAATGTGATGTCAAGCACAGAAGAAATTGAAATCAATCCCTAAAAGCGATAAGAATTCCCACGTAGGGAAAAGTACATGCCCCTAATTAAATGAAGAAATCGAACTACTTAGGACCATGAATCATGTGTACTGAATTTTTCACCCTCCTTGATCTTGTAATGTGAACCCTTCAAAGCGAGATATTCTTCCATCTAGATATATCGCTAGCCTCTTCATGATGGCATCAAATTCGACTACCTCGGGAAAATGAGATGGTTCGAAAGGTCTTCTTGGCTCTCTTCTTGGAGTCACAATTTCTCACTGAAGATAGATCGCAGCACTTTTGCTTCATGAGAAAAGCTCTTTTTGATCCGTCATTTTAGCTCTCGTTCATGAACGGATGGGTGAGCAGGATCGTTCCATAATCACCTATTTCAAATGAACGGGAACATGTAAGCATGAGGTGTAAATAGAAAGTCAATCCATGATAATGACCTAATCGATTTTTCCATTTATTCATGAAAAGTTCGTAGAAGAAGGGTGTTTCCTAAAGAGATCTAGAAAAATAGACACCCTAGCAAGATCAAATTTCCTAAACATGAATTGAAAACAAATTCTCCAAAGTTTTTTCCAAATGATTCATTGCATGACAATTTCCTCATTTCTTTTTTAATTGACAAATGAATTAGATCAAATGACTAACCTAGATTGTCATGGACGGACCAAAAGTAAATTGCATAATATAGGGATAGAAGACTTACTTCACCAAGGAAAATCAATGGCAATCACATAGACATGCGCATGAGATGTGAGGCTCGATTTCTACTCTAGACAAAGCTTAGCAATGTGAAGCCACAAGGATGATCGGACTAGCCACGGGCTTGTGGACTATGTCGGGTCCTCATGACTCCGGCTTGGTCAAAGAGCCAACCCGGGTCGCGGGCATGCGGACCGAGGTGGGTACTCTTGACACCATGAAAGAAACTTCGGGATTGAGATGGGCGACTCGTACCGCGAGCATGCGATCGGAGTGGTATCCATCTCAATACCATCCTAAATGATCCTATGCGGCCCAGGTCCGACGGCAGGTTGTGTGTGCAAAAGTATAGTGCAAGATGCAAGGCATGCACAACAGTTTAAATCAAACAGCACTTCAATAACTTGAATTTAAAACATTCATCCCCACACTCCAACCTACATGACAAAGGTTAGCAAAGACTACTCCCCTTATACCTCCCATCTCAAAAACATTTAACACCTTAAAATGTTAGGGACGCACTGGGATCCTTGCTGCCAAACAAAAAAATTTTTCAAAAAAAAGAAAAATTGGCCTAAGTCCACTAAGAGTTTTAACTCAAGTCCCCAAATGAGTCGCCAAGTCTGTCGCGACCAAATTTTCAGGTGCACCACCTAGGTTCGGCTAATGGATTACTAAGTCTAGACTTAGCTCGGGCTCTCCCAAGCCCATACCAACTCGCGATTTAGGTTCAAATTCTTAACATGCAATTGATTTTCAATTAGGAGTCGCCACTAATCTATTTCGGTAGGTCGATTAGACACCTAAGTAAAATAATGGGAGGATTATTTTACTCCTACGAACTAGAGATTTGTGAGTTCGGGGACTTGATTACATTAGATTTCTCTAGTGCCCTTTCGGTACCTTTTCTTTTATTTTTAAAAAATGTTTGGCAAGCTTAAATTGAATTAATTTCATTTTCCTAGCATATGAGGTGATCATACGAGTGTGCAAACCACCGATTTAACACTCAAGAAAGCAAATAAAATAATGCAAGACTACCTTAAAGCAACGAAAGCATCTGCGTTGTTAGATCAGAATTCACATCAACAATCTTAGATATGATTTCTAATTAACAAGCAATCACTCAATTTTTGCCTTCACTTTTTAATATAGTCCATATGCAATGCAATGCTTCTAATCTAATATGAAATAATATGGCATGGCAAAATGTCTTAAACTATATGAATGAGTAAAAAGTTTTTGTGAATTTTTTAATGAACATGCAATAATTAAACATGCAATCTAAATTAACCAAAATGACCTAATTCTAATGACGGACAATTTCTAATTAAATAACTCTAGCAATAATCACTAATGGGCCTAATTCTATATGACGTGCACATGATGATTTTTATTTAACGAAAATTGCAACATAATTAAAAATCACTAAAGAAAATAAAAAGTCTAGCTAAAGTGAAAACTAAAGTAAAATGCTATCTATTATAAATGCTTTCTAAACATGCATTTTTCTAAAAATAACCTATCATGCAATTCATCTAAAAATATATCTAGACCTAAAATCAAACATGCAATTTTATCTAATATGCAATGACGTGCAAAGAATGCCTTAATTCTAATTTTTTTACTTTTATGAAATTCGAAATTAAAATTAAACATGCAATTCAAATAATAATAAAGAAACTATCATCCTAAATGAATGCACTTTTTTTTTTTTTTCTTTTTCATGATTCAAAATAAAATCCCTAATCTAAACATGCAAGATAATAAAAACCTAATCTTTTTTGGATTTTTTTCTTTTACAAAAATAAAATTGACTCAAACACCACGACATCAAAAAGATAAAATTGATACCCAAATCGACGAACCATATCTCGCGCATGAGATCGGGTTGGCCAATTTTTCACATAAATCACGAATCGGATCTCGGGCGCGAGATCGGATTGGCAATTTTTAAGTAATTGCGAGTCGGATTTCGGGCGCGAAATCGAACTGTCAATCCCTATTTTGAGGGGCACCTTCATGTCAGAATTTCAATCGCACATCAACAAATATCTCAAATAAGGTAATGGAATTTTCGAAAATAAAAATAGGTAAGATTTTCACCTAATTCGAATATTGATTTCCGAATTCCGATCCTCGAATGGCTACCGCGATGCAACATGGTGGTGCTTGGTTGCTCGAAAGTCACCCGCTCAGAGACCACCACGAACGGCCACCGCGAGAATAGATCAATTTCACTGGAACGTCATGGTCGCTGAAACTGCTGTTCGTTGGAAGCTTCGCGGACGAGTATCTCCTTGATGAACGTATCTCTACCAGCCCCACCCTCACTTTTTGTTGTTTTATTCTCTTTATTCTTGGGTCTTCTATCCCTAGAGCACGTGGCTTTGGGATTTGCTGCAAAGGTGGATATCTCCTCGCGAAAGAACAACAAGTGGGAGCGTTGCTGTTGGTGAAAAGTTGAAATTGAAAGGATTGCTCACCAACGTAACTCCTACGCACACGGTACGTACTGAGACTTGTCGAAGACCGACAGAACAGAAGCACAAGGAGATTCGCTAGCTAGGTTAAGGAGCGATCTATTTATCATGGGTCGAAGGGATCCGCCATAGCTCCTGGGCTCGTGAAAGAAGTAGCGTCGTCGCCGGTGTGGGCGTGATGATGGCAACACGACCCTTTTTTCTCTCTATCTCACGTGTGTGTCTGTGTATTGTGAGATCCCCTCAATGCGGCCGTGTATTCAATACGTGTGGCCCCCCCAAACCCTAAACGAACAAACATATTTATAGGCCACCGATTAGGTTTTCAATTTTTTCGAATCGATATCCGCAATATTCGTTTTGTTGAACGCAATATCACTTGCTCTATCCGAAAAACAATTATCATATCTCGAACAAAAAATTCGAATTTCTAATTTTTCACGAGATAATCTTTTAACCATTAAAAAACATGAGCTTGGGTCAATTTGCTTGCTTCAGTGGGCCTAGCCCATCTAATTTGAACCCATCCGCCACCGGTCAATAAAATGCAAATAATGCAAATAACAAAATAAATGCAACCTAAATCTATATGCTATGCAATTAAATTATAAAATAAAATAAACCCCTAATGACTAAATAAGCCGCCAAAATTTAGGTGTCAACAAGGAAGTACAGAAGTACAATGTTAGAAGTTTTAATGATTATATGCTGAAAGTATTGGAGGTTGTAACTCGTAACTCAATTATAGAACATTCCAAATTGCTATCTCCACTTTTTCCAGCCCTGGTTTCTAATGGATGCTGTGCTGTCTGACAGGATGATTGGCAAAAGGAAAAGCATGTTTTTCTTCAGAGCTTAAGCCGGATATCATTATCAGCGAAGACTAACATCATTGATTCAGGCCGTGGAGGTGCTCGTGTCCCCCAAATAGCCTCAACAGTTTCAAGCCCTCAAGTTTTATCTGGTCCTTCAGGCATGGAGATTGTAGCTGTAGCTGTAGCAGACAAGTCGATTCTTGAGAAAAGAGCTTCTATTGTGGTGTTGTGAAGGACCTTAACAGTGCCAGAGAGCATGGCTTGCCATTTAAACTAATTAAATGTTTGGTTTTTATTTATCTTTAATAGTTATTGCTGCTCATTACATCTTTTTGTTTACTAGGCATTGAATTTGTGCGGGGGCAGTTCTAAGATTCTAACATAGAAGCACATCTTGATCACAGTTTATTGTTATTTGCCTGCCAGCTGGCACCGTTAGCATATGTACTCGAGAAACTTACCATTAGTCATTATTTGTACTTGTTCTCTGCCTTGTGATGGTTGTGTCATGAGTGTGTTTGTTAGATTTATGATGCCGTGTATACATTTGTATTGATGCTCTTTCACTAAATCTATTCGACTTTTGCATGATATGGGCATAATCTCTCTCTGTTATTGTTCAAATTTAAACCCGCTATTGCTTTCAAGGGTGCTTATGAAAGTCTGGGTATTATTACATCTAGGGGAAAATCGGTCAGTATGCAGAAAATATGGCTTCTCATTCAGGTGTGGCTCTGTAAATCTTCTTAACTACTTCTCCGTGCCATTTCATAGCTCCCTTTTTCTTCTTATGCCATAGAGATGTAATGGTTCGTGCAATAATTTGCTTGGCAGTTATGGATGAGGATTCAGTTATTCGGTGGAATGTTTCAAAGAAGATGTCATTGGTAATTGGTGCAAGGCGGCACCTTGAGTCGGGGGCATGAGAAGTACATTATGGACATGATACAAAGTCATCCTGCACAAGTATGAAGTCATTATTTTTACCTTTCTTGACATTTTGGTTCCATGAAACTTCTATGGCAAAAGCTTTTGTTTATGTTTAGACTCAAAGTAGAATTACTGCTTCAGTCATATTTGGAGATAGCTCTTGCTTGCATCACATAGTAATCGAACTTGACCTTTTTGAAGCAGTATTCAAGGAGCTGGAGCTCTCCTTGTCCAGCTTGTCTTTAACAGATTTCAAGGCATTAACATATTAAAATGTATTTATTGAGTTTAGTGCTCATTATTTTGTCCTCCTGCTCTTTCTAGGCTGCTCTAGACTTTGATGTTGGTGATGCTCGAAGGCAGCCACCTGTTGACATCATTTGGCAGCAAGTTATGAATGCTTCCTTTTGTATTCCATTTTCTATTTTGGTGGCGACTTCAATACCATAAGAATGTAGAAATTTGGTGTATCATGATGAAGTCCTCATTTTCGCTGGGCGCTGCAGTAAATAGAAACTGCTGATGTTTTATTGAGATTCAGAGTCTTTTGTTGAGATGACAGTGACTTATGTTTCAGCTATCCTGTCTTTCGGTTTATGAACTATTAGAGGAAGAAAAATATTTAAGATAAGAAGTATTTTGTTTTGTTTTTTATGTTAAGAGGGTATTTTTAGGCTGTCCTATTTTCTTGGGGATATTGCTGATTGCAGTTGCTTTATAAGCACGGAATCCTATGCCTGTAGCTGACTTATTTTACACGTCTTGTTTCAACAGATATACTTTTTGCTTGAGAACTGGGTATGACAATGAAGCAAGAGACGTTGCCTGTCATCCCGTAGTGCACATCAGTTAGCACCTCTGGTACTATTTGTTTACTGCCTAAATGTACTGATTGTTGTTCTTCCATAATGGTTACTTGTTATTGGCTACTCACAAAATGGATAAATACTGGAGGTATGGTTTCTACTGAGACAGTGGCTACTGCTTCAGAAGAATGTGAAAAGTTGTTAAGAATGGGTGATCGGGTGGGTCGAGCTATGTATGATAAGAAAAGGTTGTTTCTATATGCCATGATATCTGGTTCTTGAAGGCTTGTCGAAAAGGCTGCTGAGAGATCTATCGGCACTTTTGACCACCATTGTGGTTTAAATTGTCAGCCATCAAGGAGTTCCCTCTGGGAGGTTCATCTGCTATCCTTAGTGAGAGTTCAGTCCCCTATAGTTTAGAGGATTTGCAAGCTTATCTAAATAAGTTTGCAGCATCATACTATACCAAAAATGGGAAGGAGTCTCTTGTATACCCATATATTCTGCTCCTAAGCATCCAGTTCCTACCCGATATCCTCTATTTGTCTAAAGAAGCAGGAGATGAAGGGTGCAACAGTGGTGCCACTCACATAGCTATCGTGCTTGCTGACCACGGCGTCCTTATGGAAGGTACAGGGGCAGTATCAAAGTTTGGTGTAATGGATGCTTATGCAGAAGCATCTAGCATGATCCGACAGCATGGTCTTCATATTTACGTCTTTCAAATATTATGCACAAGCTGCTGCTGCAGTGGGTGGTGGACGACTATTTTGGACTGGAAGGGGAAATGTAGATCAGCAGAGACAGAGAAGTTCGATGCTAAAACAACTCCTCACGGAGCTGTTATTTCGAGATGGTGGGATTTACTTTTGGCTTGGTTCAAGAGGTTCTGGGGAAGAAGGTGAATTGATAAGGTTTATACTGGACGTAAAAACAAGACAACAAATTATGCTTGAAGCTGCTCAGCAGTGCTTGGAAGCTGGGATATATGACAAAGTATGGTCTTTCTCCCTGTTTTCCTCCCTGTGTAAAATTTACTTAATGTTGGACTGTGGTGTTTCCAATCATATCACTGAACTTTGACTTCAATCGCCCAATGTCAGCTAATTGCTGACATGGTGGCCACGTGACCATGTTTATACTACATCGGTACTTTGCTTGAAAATTGGCTGGATTTTGGTCAAAGTGCATAAATTGTAAAGAAATAAAAGTTCTGGACATGAGATGATCAAAACTAAAGTTCAGCGAGGTGTTAGCAAAATCCACTCAAGTTCAGTGACTGCTGATGGAATTTGCCCTTTCTCCTATTGCTTTTATGGAGTCACAAGTGAAATAAGTTTTCAATGAACCTTTGACAGCCAAAGTACTTTGATTGACTGTGTTTGTTCAGAAATTATCTTTTCGAGATGATTCATGTTCTGCTGATCATTGTTTCATTGGCTACCCAATAACAAAAGTAAATGTGTTGTGATATAATTTATTGAGTAAGAACAAATTTTTTATACATATAGGGAGGGGTGGGAGGGAGATCATTTCGCTTGTGTAAATAAATTAGCGGTAGTTCATTTTCTTATTTACTCTACTTTAGTTCACTCTTTATGTGTAGCTTTTCATCGAGATCTAAATTTTCATCTTCAATACTGTTCCTTTTATATCATCCTCCATTGATAAATCTAGAATTTTAATGGATATTTCATCTTGGGATAATATCGAATCTAGTATGGTCTTAATACCCTTTTCATTTGCTTATTATTTCCTTTAATTAAATCAGTCAATAGAGATTCTGAAGAGGATTGGGGCGTTCTCAATGGCCCTGGACACCAATAAAAAATGCCTTTCAGACTCGATGTGCTCTTTGACGCGGACGGTTGGATGGTGAAAGCCAGACAGCTGACTTGATTCATTCTGGAAACGAGATTTTGGAGACCGACAAATATAGTCCTGAAATCAGGTAATCTCTTGGTAGCTGCTGTCTGTCTTCTAAGTGGCACTTTCCTTTCGGGTGGACTGTTTTCATTCTTTTTAAAGCTTCTGTCATGCTAGATCATTTATTGCTGCAGCATGATGAAACTGGAAAATTGGTCCATCATTTAGATTTCACCTATTCTAAATATTTCCTTACCTGCTGCCATATTATTGCATAATTCAAATCGCTTGCTTCAGTTAGGGCACTAAGGCTGTGCTTTGTGACTAGAAATAACTTATTCATTTACTCTCAATGTGGACACAAAAGTGTTAGAGAGGCCTTGGGGCTTGTCAACTATATTAATCATTTATGAAGTTAATTGTCCCCCTTTTTTGTTCCACGGTTAGACATTTACTTCTCAGTTGCATGATTCCCGCAGTCCTGATTAGAGAGTGTTATGGAGCAACAAACAGTGTTAGGACAGCTTGAGGCGATATTATCGATATACAAATTGGTGAGAGCAGGTCATTATCTGGATGCTTTGAGTGAGGTTGCCAAACTTCCGTTTCTTCCATTGGATCCACGAACACCAGATGTTACGACAGATGTCTCGCAGAACTTATCTCCATATGTCCAAGCTTGTGTTCCTGACCTCCTAAAGGTTTCTCTTAGTTGTATGGATAATGATCTGTGCCTCCTCATCCAGCAGTGACCGTTGGCGCCACAAGTGAGACGGGACTGAGTATGATCGCATTAGGGCAGACGCAAACTGTCCTCAGTGCTTCAAGCAAATGCCCCCCCCTCTTCTCCAATCGCCCCTCTCCATTACCGGCTGAGAGCCCGGTGTTTACCTGGCCCTCAAACCTTTGCCCATTGATGCTGGACCGCCTTCTACTTCAGGCCTTTCAAGCTAGAGCCACTGTAAGGGGAAGCTTCATTGAGATCAGCCGCGTCTTTGCTAAGGACATGGAGAGGCGTCGAGATGCATCGTGTGCGAAGAGCGAAGGTTGCAGTGAAACGGCAGAGTTGCCGATGCTGATGCCGAAGGAGCTTTGCAAGGGGCTTGACGAGTTCGTTATTGGGCAATAAATGGCAAAAAGCTTCCGCCGTTGTGTTTATGTTCGGGGATTTTCATTTGTGGTTCATTTACTTGGGAGGGAATTTGTGTTCAATTTGCATATGCTTCTGCTTCTCTGATCATCTCTAGTTTTTCGGTGAAGAATTGGGTATGAACAACATTAGATAATGTGTGGTATTGCGTTGCATATATAGGACATGTTGGGGTAAACAAGTCAAAAAAGTGGATTGGGTCAGATCAAAAGGATTCAATCTAAATCCACTCATTTTCATGCAAGGCAAATTTAGTAGCCCATACTCGACCCATATCCCACTCATACATTCATATCATCAACCTATCCATTCACATGACCCGCTTTAAGCTCTTATGTGAATGTATTATTTAGATAAAATTTTGTATCAAATTAAAAAGTAAAATAACAAAATAAGAAGATGTATATAAATAAATAAATATAAAAATCCTAGAAAGAACTATAACAGGTGCATGTGTTGTAACAAAATATATTTTTTTTTGGATGCATGCTGTACTCAACAAACTAAAAATTCAATCCTTTCTCAATAATTTGCGTTAAATTCCATGGCCTACTTATCCTTTTTCAGCACATATTGCATAGTGACAACTAGCTGGTGGAGTGAAATAACGTCTCTCTCAATTTCACCTTACAGAACCCATCGCGAAGCGCTCTCTCTCTCTCTCTCTCTCAGCTCACAAGCTCATGGAATTCCACCCAAGAAAAATATATTGTATTTCAAGTAAACATGAAAACGAACACTTTGTGTGCAAATTTAGAGAGCCAATATATGTTCAAGAAGAAAAATGAACAGCTCGTGGTCTTCGACAAGCTAGTAGGCCCCCACAGTCTCCATGGGCGTTGTTAAATTTATGACTCGAGTTTGAGATTCGCTGGATTATTGAAAATTTACAATTGAGGAAATATAAAATAAAGAAGGAGGAACCTGCAGTTTCGAATTCCTTTGAAAAAAGGAAATATGGGCACACATATTATAATAATATAGGTTTCCCTTCTTTGGCGTGAAGACCCTCCGTGAAGATTGAATTTGGTGGGGCCCAAGGTCAAACTTTGACCTTGGCATACTTATTATATAGGGATATGTTGACAGAAGTCAAAAGCATGTCGAGGAAGTGCGGTGAGTCACAAAACTTATAAAAAGTGCAATCAAGTCCTAAAACTTGTCAAGTTGGTTCAATTGAGTCCTAAAGTTAACACCGTCAAGAAAGTTAACGGAAATCGACGTGGCACCGACGTCACATTTTAAATGAATTTTTATTTTTATATAGATTTTTTAAATTATTTTTTATTCAAAATCTTTAAAAATTAAAAAGGAAAAACTAAATTTATTTAAAAAACAAAACTATTAAAAAAAAAGGCGGAGCTTCCATCGCGGAGGGCGGCGACGGCCGCCGGCCCTCGGGCGGGTGGCCGCCCTCGCCCGGCGAGGCCTCGCCGGCCCTGTGTGAGGGCCGCCACCCCCGCTGGGTCGGGCGAGGACGCCAGACCTGGGCACGCGGCCCGGGGGCCGGCGACCATCGCCCGCCCGGGCGAGGCTCGCCCGGGGTCGCGATGCTCGCCGGATCTGGGCGAGCGAGCAGTCCCTCCTCGGTAGAGCCGGTGGAGCGGGCGACGGCCTCGAGCGACGACCTCGAGCTCATCACCCGGGTGGAGGGCGACGGCCTCGAGCGACGACCCGAGCTCGTCGGACGACGCCTCGCTCGCCTGGGACTGGCGAGCATCGCCCACCCTGGCGAGGCCGGCGAGGCCTCGCCTGGGCGGGCGATGGTCGCCGGCCCCGCGAGGGCCGGCGTGCCAGATCCGGGCGTCCTCGCCCGACTGGCGGGGTGGCCGGCCCCTCAACTAGGGCCGGCGAGGCCGCCCGGCGAGGGCCGCCACCCCGCCTGTGGCCGGCAACCATCGCCGGCTACTCCGGCGACCGTCGCCGGCCCGTCCGGCGATGGAAGCTCCGGCTTTTTTTTTTTTTTTTGGAATAGTTTTGCTTTTTTAAATAAATTTAGCTTTTCTTTTTAATTTTTAGTTTTTAATCTAATTTTTAAAGATTTTGAATAAAAAATAATTTAAAAAGCCATATAAAAAATAAAAATTCATTTAAAATGTGACGTCGCGCCACGTCAGCAATTTCCGTTAACTTTATTGACAGTGTTAACTTTAGGACTCAATTGAACCAACTTAATAAGTTTTAGGACTTGATTGCACTTTTTGTAAGTTTTAGGACTCAATTGCACTTCCTTGACAAGTTTTAAGACTTCTGCTGAACATATCCCTATTATATATATATAAGTGCGGACGAACGTAGGTCTCCCTTCTCCGCGGCTGCTACACGTACAGGCTGAAGTCTTGTTGAAATAAACCCTACGTAGAAGTCGCAGAAGGGAGCCGCAAAGAGGTCTCCTTTTTCGGGGTGTTGCCGCTGCACCCGTACGAGAAAAGGAGGAGCCGCATGTCTTCAAGCTGAAGCGCGATCAAGAAATTGAGTTCTTTTCAGCGTTTGTTTTTGAGCTTGTGTGATAATTTTGTGCCGTGAGTTGGGTTTGGGGTTAAATTGTTTTGGGAAACACCGAGAGAGTGTTTGAGTGACTTGAGTGTGTAATCTCCTTGTATCGCTTGATCTATAGTGAAATTCGCTGCTGCTCTCCCCGTGGACGTAGGTCTTTACGACTGAACCACGTAAATCCGGTGTCCGATTTATTTTCTTTTTCTGTCTATATTATTGTTCGATCGCTCGCCCTATCGCAACAATTGGTATCAGAGCCAGGCTTGGCTAAGTTGAAGCGAATCGATGATGACGAAAGAAGTAAAAGTGAGAATCGACAAATTTGATGGGAAGGATTTTAGTTTTGGAAGATGCGCATTGAAGATTATCTTTATCGATGAAACCGCACTTGCCCTTATCCGGGGAGAGACCGAGACGATGAAGCAAGCTGATTGGGATTTCTTGGATAGACGAGCTATGGGTGTTATTCGACCGCGTTGGCTCGTAACGTCGCGTTTAACATCCTGAAAGGAGAAGACCACCGCCGACCCGATGCAAGCCCGTCGGATATGTATGAGAAGCCCCTGCGATCAACAAGGTCCATTTGATGCGACGTTTGTTTAATTTGAAGATGAGCGAAGGTGCGTCAGTTGCAAATCATATCAATGAATTCAATGTGATTGTTAGTCAATTGAGTTCAGTTGAGATTGATTTTGAAGATGAGGTATGTGCTTTGATTCTGTTATCCTCATTGCCTAATAGTTGGAATACTACATTACATTGCTGTTAGTAATTCCTCCGGGGTCAACAAGTTTGACGTTTGATGGGGTTCGAGATTTACCCCGAGCGAGGACATTCGTAGAAGAGAATCGCGAACTATATCTGCCGCTTTTAGTAGGTGAAAATAGAGGAAGATCTATAACACGTGTGGGTAATAGTAGTACTAATATAAACAGGCGTAGTCGGGCCTAGGACCTAATAATATTGTCTGTTGGAGCTATGGCAAGAGGGGCATCTTAGAAGGGATTGCCTTAAGCTGAAGAATGAGAAGGGTAAGGGAACTATGGTTGATTCTGCAGATAATGTTGCAGCTATAGCAGATAGTGCCGATTATGTCTTGTCTGTCACTAATGATTCATCGCTTGATGGATGGATTTTGGATTCTGGTTGTTCTTTTCATGTCACACCAAATAGAAATTGGTTTATCACTTATCGATTACACGAGTAGTGATAAAGTCCAGGTTAGGGAACAACGCCGAGTGCGATGTTGTGGGTGTTGGTGATGTTAAAATCGAATGCATGATGGTATTGTGAGGACATTGACCTGGAGTAAGGCATGTTCGAGTTGAAAAAGAACTTAATTTCCTTGGGTGCCCTAGATTGTTGGTTGCGGTATTCTTCAAAAGGTGGAGTTTTGAAGGTTGTTCGAGGTGCCCTGGTGATAATGAAAGGAATCAAGCATGATGGCCTGTATAAACTTCAAGGTGAGACAATGACAAGTTTCGCCCCGGAGACGTCGGATGCATCTGTTCGAGAGTCTTTTGACTGCTCGAGGAAGACCTGGGTGTTTGTGCCAAGGCACAAGTTTGATGCTGATGTCAGGATCACGCAGTCAAGAGCTTTGATCGAGATGGAGACTGGTAAGTCGATCAAACATGTGCAGACTGACAATAGCATGGAGTTCTGCTCGGAGCTGGCAAATAAATTCTGCATGAAAGAGAGTATAGTGAAACACCGCACTAGTGCCAATAAATCACAACAATTTGCAGAATTAACGAGAAGAACATTACTAGAGATGGCCCGTAAAATTATCTCTAGTGCTGGTATTCTCCTAGCTGATGTGCTAAGTATGGTAAGCTACCTGGTGAATAGATCCCCATCAACTGCTATTGAATGGTGGACTCCTAAAGAAGTATGGTCGTAACGTTGCTGATTATTCTATTCTTAGAATGTTTGGTTGCCGTGTTATTTTCGAGTGAGTGATGGTAAGCTTGATTGGAGAGCAATGTGCATATTCCATGGCTATGCACAAGGTGAGTGGGGCAATCAGTTGTGGTGCCCGAATATAAATTCACCTTTTGTTGACGGCAGAGAAGTTACCCTTGATGAGTCTCCAGTATTTTTGATTAGGAGTGATTATAGCAATATTCAAACGGATCTGAACGGTGTTCAGCTTGAGATGGAGTTGCGACCAGAAACTCCTGAGGTAACATATACAGATACTAGCAAAGTAATTGACATAGATGGTGCTCATAGCGAGGTGGAGCCTATAGAGCCAATGGTTGCTGTAACTGCTGATATTGACAAGGTACGTATTCGATCTCCTAACAGATATGGATGCAATAATGGTTTTAGTTTATCTGCGGTTGAGGAGGTTGTGTCAGAAAGTCCTTGCGGAGCAGTTAAAGGTGCATGTGGAGTTGGTATTCTGATGAGGTCCTTGGTTATGGCGAAGTTCAAGCGAGGCTTGGACTTGGATAATATCTGTGGTGGTTGAGCCCATCGGGGTGATGGGAAAGTAGCAACGAGTTTGAATTTTTGCGAAGCGGTGCGACTTGGCTCAAACGTCGAGCCAAGGTGGAGATTGTTAAATTTATGACTCGAGTTTGAGATTCGCTGGATTATTGAAAATTTACAATTGAGGAAATATAAAATAAAGAAGGAGGAACCTGCAGTTTCGAATTCCTTTGAAAAAGGAAATATGGGCACACATATTATAATAATATAGGTTTCCCTTCTTTGGCGTGAAGACCCTCCGTGAAGATTGAATTTGGGGCCCAAGGTCAAACTTTGACCTTGGGCATACTTATTATATATATATAAGTGCGGACGAACGTAGGTCTCCCTTCTCCGCGGCTGCTACACGTACAGGCTGAAGTCTTGTTGAAATAAACCCTACGTAGAAGTCGCAGAAGGGAGCCGCAAAGAGGTCTCCTTTTCGGGGTGTTGCTGCTTTGCACCCGTACGAGAGAAAAGGAGGAGCCGCATGTCTTCAAGCTGAAGCGCGATCAAGAAATTGAGTTCTTTTTCAGCGTTTGTTTTTGAGCTTGTGTGATAATTTTGTGCCGTGAGTTGGGTTTGGGGTTAAATTGTTTTTTTGGGAAACACCGAGAGAGTGTTTGAGTGACTTGAGTGTGTAATCTCCTTGTATCGCTTGATCTATAGTGAAATTCGCTGCTGCTCTCCCCGTGGACGTAGGTCTTTACGACTGAACCACGTAAATCCGGTGTCCGATTTATTTTCTTTTTCTGTTTATATTATTGTTCGATCGCTCGCCCTATCACAACAGGCGTCTCGAAGTGATGGATAAAGGTAAACAATTACATAAACACAATTAAAAGACAAACTAGCATCATAATCAACAAACACTCAAACGATAATGAAAAATGGAATTAGTGACTCACTAAAAAAAAAATTACTAATTCATCAAACACCCAAAGCAAAAGCTAATATTCTCTCAAAAAAATACAGGTCCAGTCCAATGTACAAATTTCATCACGTGCCCACTATCAGCATGGACGATGCCACACTGCCCCCCGCAAAATGATGTCTACGGCGGCAGCGCTAAAACTAAAAATTGCCAACGGAAGAAATCAATAGATCGAAACGCTTTCGAGCATGAAAGCACATGACATGACAAGCACACATGCAAAAGTGAAACTCATAACCCTAGAAATGCAGGAACGAATAGAGTACCTCGGATTGTGGGGAGGCCAAAGTGAAAGAGTGGATGGAGATGTGGCAAAGGCAGCAATCGAGGGAGTGCGGAGAAAAGAAACCTGGGCGATGTCGTGGGAAAATTTTTTTTTTTTTTTTTTTGGCAACACACTAGTAATTTTCAAAATTATGTGAATATCGTTATTCTTTCTCAGTTGAAAAACGTCTTTGTTGACGTTTAACTGATATTAAAATTTATAAGATAATGCGCATCCTCTTGTATTATGCAAAATGATTGTAGTATAAAAGCATTGTCGATTGTGTGTTTTCAAGGCAATTAGTCGGTTGGGAAATATCAAGTGAATTGCATATAGTTGGATTTGATCAAGTCCAACTGTATGAATAGACTGATTTGGAAAATACAAAAGGAAAAGATATTATTACATATAAAAAAAAAAAAAAGCAAGAATATCTTTGATTAGATTTTAAAGAAAAAGAAAAAGAGGAGGAGAAAAAATAAATATAAATTTTAGAAAAGAATATACTTTATATTTATTTATAGGAAAAATAAAACCAAAAAAAAAAGAAAAGAATATCTTGGGAAAAATAGAATAATATGGAAAAAAAAAAAACTCAAAGAAAAAAGCTTGGAGGCGCCCGGCACCAGCATTCCAACCTCTGTCCCAGGAGTGGTTAACGGGGCCGCACTCACTTGGGCTGGGCCCACAGCCCATGACGAACTTTTTTAGGTTGGGCCGCATAGGCCCAAACAAAAATACGATAAAAAATGGCCTACATTATGTGACATCCTGAAATTCGAGTCCTCTGAAGGATGGATGAATGTGAATTTCGTCAATGCATTGTTGGTTGATCTCACTCGGAATTGATCGCTCCGAGATATGCGACCTGAGGGGAAATGCTAATGAGGACGTAACTCATACGACTAAAGGACTCGACTTGCAGGAAAATGACTTGACCGTGAGACTTGCGTGAGGATGATCCTGTAGATAGGCGAGGCCGATTCAAAGGACGAATAGAAGTTGATTCGCGGACAGAACATAATGGAACGACGGGTGATTCCGTCTATCGTTATCGAACCCGCGAACGACCCTATGTCGATTCCTAGTGATCGTGTACTTTGAAATAAGAATCTATCCTCCGTAATTTCATGCAGTCAAGGACGTTCATGCGTCGAGATGTCTTGAATGTGGTTTGGCACGAGTCGGTTACGCGTGAATCCTCTGAGCCACCCGTCGGCCCGAGTTATAACCAAAATGGCATTAGGGCGAAATTGACATGGCAAGAGAACTTGGGACCGGACTTCAAATTATCGGGAATGTCAGGGATGGACTTTGGATGAAGCTTGCTTCAACTTGATCGAGCGAGCCAGTTAAGCGAAAAAATTGAAAAAGGGATTTTCGGACCGAGGAAGCGAGCCCGTGAGGACGTGGGCCGGGCCAAGCTAGTGTGGGCCTTAGGCCCAAGGTGGGACAGCCCATGATGGGCCCAAAACAAGCAAGTGAGCCCATTGGGCCAAACCAACTATTCATCTTCTAAGCCCATGGGCCAAGCCTTAACCATTTCAAAGCCCAATAAATTCCCAAGCCCACTCCTATTCATGGCCAAGCCCATTTCTTAGGCCCATCCACCAATTTCAGCCCAAGGATAGATTGGTAATTTGTGCAAGGTGGAAATGACAAAATTGCCCCTAAAAGCTTGTGGATAAGGGCAAAGCAAGAGAGAGAAAGAGGAGGTGATGTGCATGGGGAAGTGGAGCAAGCATTGAATGGCCTTAATGAGGCCTTGATGGCAGCTCTCCCATCACTCTCTCTCCTCCTCTTCAGCCCCAAACCGGTCAACCATCTCTCTCCCTCGTTTTCCTCTTCCTTAAGTTTCTGCTCCAGCCGACCTCTCTCCAAAGATCGGAGTTGAAAGTGGTCCTCCCGGTTGAATCAGAGGACGCTCCACCCATCAACGTGACGAGGAGATCCAGACCGTTCCAGTAAGTCTAACCACGCCCCCAACGGAGCAGCCGACTGTCCCGAAATCCTGCGACAAGCCATCGGCCGCCGGACCACCCGGTTCCACCCAGCTCACTTTGTTTCGAGTTTTCTTTGAGTTTTCTCCCATTTCAGCCGAGCTTTTGCCCAGCCCAACCACCAGCAGGTCTTCCTTGACCCCGGGAGCCTCCGGTTGTCGACCAACCCCCTCGCCGGAGCTCCGGCCAAGCCGTTCAACTTGTTTTCTCCTCCGGGCTGTTTTGAAGTTCGGTGGGAGTTCGAGCTGTGGTTCTTGTCTTGAGCTTGAGACCGCCTTAGATCGTCGTGGTAGAGGTCCCGGAGCGTCGCCTCCGTCGTTGCCGCCGCGTCGGTGTCTCCGGCCCGCTTAACGGGTGAGTTTAGCTCATAATCCTTCGATTAGTGCCTAAACTTGCTTAGGGTTGGTTTAGTTAGATTTAATTCTAGTTTAAGTGATTTAATTAAGTTGTATTAGTCCTAAGATAGGTGGTTAGATTAATGGATTCGATTAGTTTAGCTTAATCTTGTTTTATTTGCTTAATGTGGTTTATGTGGTTAATTAAGCATGTTTATCTTAATTGATTGGTTTCCTTAATTTAATCATTGCTTTAATGATTTTTGAATATAATTTATTGTTTATTGAATTCTGGAAATTTACTGTTCACGTGACACTATTCACAAAATACTGTTCACGAGTTCTTGTTCACGCGACAATCGCATTCACGAGTTCTTTTGTTCACCCGAGAGTGAAAAATTGCCTTGTTTCATGTGTGTTGATTTTATGAAGTGAATGGATGTGTAAATGCATGGACATTCGCATGAGTTGAGTTGATATGACTAGAGTTTCGTGGTGTCGTGGTGCAGTCTGTTTATTTATTTGAGCCCTACGTTGTGATGAATTGATTTAATTATGTATTTTTAGGATTTATTCCTAAATGATTTGAATTGTGGTAATTGATTGGTAATTACCGGGCGTCGGTTCACAGCGCCAAAAATGTGTTTATGGGCTGTTGAAAATGGTGGGAGGTTCTAAAAGCAAAATATGATATTTTGGCTAAGGCCAACCGTGTCCCCACACACGGCTATTTTATCGAAGGATAAAAGATGGAATGGATTGAATGGTCGGATAGTATACTATATCATCCTACGAGGCTCGATATGTCGGCTTAGCGAGAGCGATATACTAGTGTACTATATCGGCCTACGGGCGATATGTCGGCTTAGCGTGAGCAGTACACTTTATCAGCTTAAGGTGAGTATCAGGGGTATACTATATCATCCTACGGGCTCTGATATGTCAGCTTAGCGAGAGCAGTATACTAGTGTACTATATTAGCCTACGGGCGATATGTCAGCTTAGCGTGAGCAGTACACTTTATCAGCTTAAGGTGAGTATCAGGGGTATACTATATCGGCTGCGGGCGATATGTCGGCTAGCGAGCGATATACCGGTGTACTATATCAACCTACGGGCTCGATATGTCGGCTTAGCGAGTAGTACACTTTATCGGCTTAGCGAGCATCGGGGTATACTATATCGGCTGCGGGCGATATGTCGGCTTAGCGAAGCGATATACCGGTATACTATATCGGCTGCGGGCGATATGTCGGCTAGCGATATACCTTAACCTTATCGGCTTAGCGAGAGCATGGGGTATACTATATCGGCTGCGGGCGATATGTCGGCTTAGCGAGAGCGGTATACCTTAACCTTATCGGCTTAGTGTGAGCTATACTATCTATATATCAGCTTAGAGTGGCGAGTCTGGACCATGGTCGGACTTATAGATAGTATTGATTGTACCGACCGAGGAAAAGGTCGTGGTGGCATGTAATTGTAATTGGGTCGATTGATTGATGACTCGATACGAATTGATGCATTGATGTGTGAAATTGTTATATGCATTAATTATATGCATGAGTGAATCACATCGTTTATGGTTTGAATTGTTAGATGGTGTCAATCGTATGGTATCAATTGGATTGATTGAATTGATGGACCCGTGTGATCGATTGATACGTGATGAGTGACGCACTATTGTGCAAGAAGCATGAGAATCATTGCATTGTTGATTCGGTCATGCATGAGTTAAGCATATTGTTTATGGCACACACGCATGAATCGATAATGTGCGAGTGTGGCAATGGCCAGGTGAGATCGGCTGGTGACGCGACTCGTATGTGATTGATGAAGCTGTATCATCTAACGGCCATGTGCATTGCGTGTATCGTGCTGAATTATAACGTGCGGGGTATGGCATACCGGGTAAGGTTGTATGCGAATGTTGTTGGTTGTTGCTTGTGGTGGGGTAGTTACGGATAGATACCAGGTTGAGTTGGTGTACTAACCGGGGCTTAGGGGTGGAACTCGGCGAGATTTATATCTCCTTTGGTTATTGAATAACCATTTTTAGGTCCCTAGTGTGAAGAGCCAGGAGCTTGAAGCGGAAGGGTCAAGAGCATAGGTGGCTCAATAATTCTTTATGACATAGACCTTCTGTATAAGCTTGAAGTGTTTATAAAAGTGTATTTGATTTGAAATTATTGTCCTGCTTTTCTATCCCATGTTTGTTGTTGTCGGGGATTAGTAATTCGCTTCCGCATGTGTAATAAAATGAAAAGGGTCGGCGATGAGTCCAGGAACGTCGCAAAATTCTATCGACCACCAAGGGATGTGTACGTGCTCGAGGTTCGGGGCGTGACAGAATTGACAGATTTTTGTACAGTTAATCACAGGCTGGGACTGCAGCTTTTAACTTATTCAATCAAAAGTGTTGAATGAAATTGAAAGAGAAAAACATGCATCATTTCAACAGAACAATGCTCTCCACTGATTAGTATCCTTACCTTTAGCTCCTGTCAGATGACTGCAACAGATTTCATCAGCTGATGGACTCTCGAGATTCAGACAATCAATAATGTTCAATCGTTCCATGTTTGGTGCAATGCGTAAGCCATTGGAAATGCTAATGAGTTCAGGCAATGAGAATAGGGATATCCTTTTCAAGGTGGGGAGGAAGTAAGTACTCTCGTAAATGGAAGTATCTTCACACATCACTAAACTTAAAATAAGGGGGCAGTCTTCGACTTTGAGCTCTTCTAAACTATC
This sequence comes from Eucalyptus marginata, assembly GCA_014182565.1. Classification (NCBI taxonomy): domain Eukaryota; kingdom Viridiplantae; phylum Streptophyta; class Magnoliopsida; order Myrtales; family Myrtaceae; genus Eucalyptus; species Eucalyptus marginata. The sequence goes on along the minus strand of CM024591.1, from coordinate 1,140,861 downwards.
AAGGTATTTTAGGAGGCCAAGTGTGAATATAGTAGCCAGCCAAGGACATGCAAGTAAGGCCAAGCATTTAAGATGAGACAAGCATCCTTGGTGCATCGGCCCCTCATAAATGCCCCTCAATCTCTTCATATGATATACGTAGAGATACTCAAGTGATCCGAGAAAACTCTTGCCATCCTCCCTTTGATTCCAATACAATTTCACTTCTATCAGCTTCATCATACATGTCGGTGCCATCAATAATAACCTGAATCTCATTACACTCCCCAATTATGCAGCATTTCATTTGCTCCGTGTTCTCAATCCCAAAATCAGATAGCTTCATGATATTCGTATGGCGATCTAAGAAAAATGCCATAGTATGCTGCAGCATCTTCTGGATATCTACAGGTACACCCACACCATTTACATATTTCAGGGATCTATCCCAGCGTTCTATTTTGAATTCAAGATCCACTGGGAGACGAGACATGATGCGTTCATCATGATTGCCAACAATAAATTTGAAATGTGACAACGATCTAGACAACATGGATGTACCAAACCATTTGAATTTCCTCAGATGTTCCACTCGTGGAAGGTACAGTTTAAGTGTATCCAGACTTATCAAGCCACAAACTTCATCACAATAGCTTCCACAACACTCTCCCACCTCTCATCCTCCGGATTTACATCAATACTTAATTCTTCTAATTGAGATAGCGCAGAAATAGTGCCTTGAGGAATCAATGCATTTACTTTCCCAGATTTTGTGCCCCGATTTACTCGTGGACAAAAAGATAATTCTAGGCAAGTGAGCTTTGTTAGCTTCGCAACCTCCTAGGGCAGATCCATGATCTCAGTCCCTTCCAGATCAAGCACCTCAAGCTGCTGAAGTTCTCCAATTTTGGAGGCAACACACTCAACATCTCACAGTGAGTTAAGAATAGTCCTTGTAGGCAGCTTAACCCGAACAGAGACTCCGGCAAGTACTTGATCTGAGTTCGGGATAAATTCAGGATTTCCAGAGCAGGCATGTAATCAAAGAAAGAAAGACTAATTGTTCTGAGTTTGTAATTTCTATTCAGAAACAATACCAAGAGTACAGGACTCCGAGGATCCTCAGGCAACTCAGTCAACTGATTTTCCATCAAGTAGATCTCCATGTAAGTCTGCCATTGGTTAATGTCTTAGTCTCTGGATATCTAGTTTCTTCATCGTACTCACCTCCGGTTATATGCAGGTCCGGGCAGAGAGTTTTCAGGTAATCATGAACTTCCTGAAACACATTTCAGAGAGCAACTTTCAGCCGATAACAATAAAGTGTGCCCAGCTAATGGAAAGATGATTTGCCCATGTTCTAACTCTAGGCAAAGACCGCTAAAAAAAATGTCAAAATCAGGCTAAGAAATTGTGAATACACCATTTGAAAAGGTAAGGGAACTCATCCGATGACACAAGCAATAACTATTGAGTATTATGGCAATGCAAATGCCAGATTTCCTTGTTGACAGCAACAACCAGGATTTCCAAGAATTTGGAGAGTCAATGAAAGAAGGAACCCCACCTCAGCCAAGCATTCACACTGAGGGAAAGTGGTTGTTCTATTCTAATTGGGTGTAGTTGGATGCTTTTTTGAAAGATGAAACCCTTCATCATAGACATTCTGCATGCAATAATTCCTCATACTGGAGGCAGCACCTGAGACCATTCTTTCCAAGTCGTTACTTTATTAGAATTCAGTGGAGACAATGGAGGCTATGACAGATAAGACACGTTCCTATCAAATAGCATGCCCAACAGAGCTCTCCTTGCAACTCGCATGTAAGTGAACTGTCATTTGCAACCCAAGCAAGAAACTTTCGACACTGTTGCGAATGTATGGAACAGTGGCTTATTCGGTGCGTCATATGGCCTCGTGAGCCTCCTCCTTTTTTTTTTTTCCTTCACGAAAAGTCAACTGATGAAGTTCCTTTCTTACTAAAACTCATAAAATTATTCAAATTTTAGAAAATTTTGATAAATGGAAAAAAAATAATAAACCTCACATGCTAATACTTTTATATATTGTAAAAATGTGAAATCAATATTTATACGTGTCGTAAGAATCAAACACTTAGAGATAAAAAGTTATTTTCTTTTTCCAAGGGGTACACGTCTTATAGTGGTACTATTTCTCCTTTTAATGCGTTAATGCGTCATGGTATTTCTACGAATGAAGATATACTGACAACTGAAATGTGATTTGGAGTATGACTGAGAAGACAGACAAAAAGTGATTTGGACCATGAATCCCCAAATATTTCAATTCTCCCATGGAAAATGAAGTGAAGTCTAGTTCCACCCCAATTCAAAATTTTCCCTCTTGCATTGTTAAAGACTGTTACAAAACAAAAGCTTCCAAATGCTGATCAGAGTACATGATACAGAAAATGGGAAGGATGTACACTGCCGTCAACCGTGTGAGGTACAAAAGAATCTGCCGTAGTTCTTCATTGACAAGGCGATCTCATGGCAGACGGCAGGGTTCTCGGCATTATTAATGGGGACGAACCTCTCAATGTCCTGACAGCCAGCAAAGGGCAGTTGTGTTGCAACGGAGATTTCAGTCCTGCGGAGATGAGCCGAACTACCGCACCTGTCTAAAAGTGGCCGTCAACTCTTTTGGCACGGGGATCTTCTCTAGTGTCGCCAGGACGTCCGTCATTGAAGGTCGACATTTGGCATCGCCAATACACTCAAAGGCAAGGGATGTGGCCATACACGCCCCTTTCTGAGGATACTCCCCCTCCAATTTCATGTCCATTATGCGGTATAGCTTCCGCTTATCGCGTAAATATGGTTTAGCCCAGTCCACAAGATTTTGCTCCACCCCAACTTTTGATTTATCAACAGCGCGACGTCCTGAGAGCAACTCCAGCAGCACAACACCGAAGCTGTACACATCACACCGCGCAGTCAAGTGCCCTGTTCAACAGAAACAGCATATATCAGGATAAAGAGAACGAGAAAAGTTGCTCAGAACAGGAATCAAGAATTTCCATACAGTGAAATAACCATTCATCCCTCATTCTTTCGAGTTCCAAACTTCAATATTGATGACATTTACAATATAAGAAATGCCTCATAGGCCATGTTTGGATTGTGGAATTAGAGTGATGTACAACGTTACCTACCACTTCAAAAATTTGACAAACAAGGATTTGCTAATGCATGCAATTCAAATGAAATGCATCAGCATGGTTGCCCTTTTGAATCCAGTTCAGTAAACATCCAGTCACCGTCCATGTTTGGATACCACAAACCCTATGTCAATTCAGATCTCATACTTTCTTCAGCAGTGAGATATGCTGAGGCCATTTAAATCAGCCACTGTAAATAATTCTGGTGGAGTCATCCTAGTGATAAAGGAGGAATGGCCATTCAAAACCCGGGTTTGACTTCCAAGTATTTGCATATTGATGCCATTAAAGAACTAATGCCAAAACAATAACCATATCTTCTGGAATGAGTTGAAGTATGAGTTCCCAAAGATTTGTTAGTAAACGATTGCCTCACGAATATTATAAAAGACAATGCCAATCGCACCTGTTGCTATATATTCGGGAGAAGCACAACCTTGAGTACCCATTACTTGAGTCGAAACATGAGTCTGATCACCGGGGGGGCCTGCCTTTGACAAGCCAAAGTCTGAAAGTTTTGCATTAAAGTCCTGCATTATGTGCAGAACCAATTTAGCCTATAGAACAGAAAAGAAGCAGATTTCTCTAGCCAGAATAAGTGGATTGTTTACGCGCATGCACTCAAAAATGTGCACAAGCACATGCTCAGGACATGTACAAAACATATAGGTAGACAGAATCTCTCCATTTGATATGAAGTTCATTGGCAGTTGCTAGTCTTTTGAGCGCACATACCAAATCCAGCAGAATATTGGAAGCCTTGAAATCACGGTATATTGCTATTTGCTCTGTCTCGTGAAGGAAGGAGAGCCCCCGAGCAGCACCTACAGCAACTTTGATTCTTATTGCCCAGGGAAGTGGGTGGGCACCCCCTGCATTTATATATTTTACTCAATGAGCTCAAATACATCTCCTTTTGCTGAGTAAGATATGAAGTACCAAAAACATTGACTCACTCCGGAATAGATGATTTTCGAGACTTCCCCTGGGCATATACTCATACATTAAAAGTCGATTATCACCATCCAAGCAATACCCGATAAGTTTGACCAGATTTGGATGATGAAGTTGACCAAGGTAATTCACTTCTGCCTGCAGCCAGCAGGCAACAGCAGTGCTTAGAGTTTTCCAAAGAGAAAACCTAGTCCAATAAATGAACTTACCAACCACTCTTTGTGACCCTGAAAACCCTCAGGCTTTAGCTTCTTGACAGCAACAACCATTCCACATCCTGGCCTTGCAGGACCAAGGGTAAGCACATCAATCCACCCTTTGTACACATAGCCAAAGCCCCCTTCCCCAATGAGGCTATCGTTACGGAAGTTTCTCGTGGCTTTCTGAAGCTCGCTGTACAAGAAAGCTTTTAAAAGCGGAAATGATAGTATGTCACCTTCAGATCTTGGAGTGGGGAAACTGCTTGAACTCAAAGCAGTTGAAGAGTGGAAACTGCTTGAACTCAAAGCAGTTGAAGAGTGGATACTGCTTGAACTCAAAGCAGTTGAAGAGTGGAAACTGCTCTGAGTAAGGTCCAAACCTCCTGAAGGAAGAATCTTTGTTACAATTCAAAGAGTTGAAAGCAGGCACAATAAAAATGTAAAACCATTCACCCAGTGACACTCTATGGCTTCATGACGGATGATTCACTCATAAATGAGCACAGATTCCCCAGAAGAAGAGATGCAACTAAAGAAAAAGATGAAAAGAACAAACCAATAGTTCCAGAACACCAAGTCTTATTCCAGTGACTTCTTCCAACTTTTTGCAATAAGTAGTCAATGCATCTGAGCGTTCGTTACAAGAGAAGCAAATTTTTTTTTTCTTTTGTATTAAGAAAATTGCAGTCAATCACTAAACGTTGGTTCTAACAGAAAGCACCAACTTATCCACGATATGTCAAGGTAAAGTCTTTCTGGCTCAGACAGAATGACAGCTATGTGCCTGACGCAGACTTTCATGTCCATGCCAAAGCATGCGCAGCCCAAGGTCAACGAGCAGGTGACTGCGTATTTGTTCTAGTTGGCCAAGCAGCCCCGTCTTTTGTAGACAGAACTGACTCCAGCACCAGGGACAATCAGCGTATGTATTGAGAATTTGCACTTCGAAAAAAAAACCACAGGTTTAAAACATTTCTTTGTACAGAAGTACTAAAATCAACTCCAACATAAATGGAACAGCTAACTAAATTCATAGGAAAGTCGTAAATCAGTCAATTATTTGCCTATCAAGCCACCTATTAATTCAGATCAATCTGGAAAAATTAAGGAAGTATCACAAAACAGGAGTAACAATTAAAATCTTTCCAATAAACAAGAATTGCCATAAATAGCTGCTAGCCTTTCAGATGCGAAAAAGTTACAAAACTGAATCTACAAAATCTATCACATGATCTCTTGAAGCACTCTCCCCATTTCCTTTTCTCAAAGCAAGATAAATGATCCGTCATCTATGGTTAATATATCCTCCGTTTCCATACTCATCAACACCTCATGCTGTTATAGGTGCTTCAACTGTTGTACAACAAAGTACAAACATTAATCTAACACCAGTCGATGAAACAAAAAGTCGACATCTGGTTTTGTACACTGAAATATATTATCATCAGAAGTCATAGTTCTGAAGATACAGTAGAACGGCCAGAGTTTTGTACAGTTAGTTGTCACTGCCTCGTTCATAAACATTACAAGGGTAGATCAAATATCCAATTTGAAAGACGATAAGAGTTCATTCAGAGAAGAGTTGACTTTCCAATTTTCTCTTTATTCAAGATGGGCCTGCAGCTTTTAACTTGTTCAATCAAATGTATCAAATGAAAGTGAGAGGAAAGACATGCATCATTTCAACAGAACAATGTGCTCTGCCGATTATTACCCTTACCTTTAGTCCATGTCGGATGACTGCAACAGATTCCATCAGTTGAAGGACTCTTGAGATTCGGAGAATCAGAAATGCTCGTTCGTTCCAAGTTAGCTGTCAGAAATGCTCATTAGTTCTGAAGAAACAGTAGTACGGCCAGAGTTTTGTACAGTTAGCTGTCGCTGCCTCATTCATAAACATTTCAAGGGTAATAGATCAAATATCCAATTTGAAAGATGCTAAGAGTTCATTCAGAGAAGAGTTGACTTTCCAATTTTCTCTTTATTCAAGATGGGCCCGTAGCTTTTAACTTGTTCAATCAAATGTATCAAATGAAAGTGAAAGGAAAGACATAGATCATTTCAACAGAACAATGCTCTCCACTGATTAGTATCCTTACCTTTAGCCCCTGTCGGATGATTGCAACAGATTCCATCACTTGAAGGACTCTTGAGATTTGGACAATCAGAAATGCTCATTCGTTCCAAGTTTGGTGCAATGCATAAGCCATTGGAAATGCTAGTGAGTTCAGGCAGTGAGAACAGGGATATCCTTTTCAAGTTGGGAAGGAAGTGAGTACTCTCGTAAATAGAAGTATCTTCACACATCACTAAACTTAAGACAAGGGGGCAGTCTTTGACTTTGAGCTCTTCTAAGCTATCAAGGTTTTTTAGGAGGCCAGGTGTGAATATAGTAGTCAACTGAGGACATGTGAGTAAGGCCAAGGATCTAAGATGAGACAAGCATCCTTGGTGCATCGGCCCCTCATAAATGCCCCTCAAACTCTTCATATGATATATGTAGAGATACTCAAGTGATCCGAGAAAACTCTTACCATCCTCCCTTGATTCCAATACAATTTCACTTCTATCAGCTTCATCATACATGTCAGTGCCATCAATAATAACCTGAATCTCATTACACTCCCCAATTATGCAGCATTTCATTTGCTCCATGTTCTCAATCCCAAAATTAGATAGCTTCATGACATTCGTATGGCGGTCTAAGAAAAATGCAGTAGTATGCCGGAGCATCTTCTGGATATCTGCAGGCACATCCACACCATTTACATATTTTAGGGATCTCTCCCAGCATTCTAACTCCAATTCAAGATCCACTGGGAGACGAGACATGATGCGTTCATCATGATTGCCAACAATGAATTTGAAATGTGATAACGATCTAGACACCTTTGACGTATCAAACCATTTGAATTTCCTTAGATGTCCCACATGTGGAAAGTACAATCTTAGTGTATCCAGGCTCAACAAGCCACAAATATCGTCAACGATACCTTCCACAACATTCTCCCACCTCTCATCCTCTGGATTTACATCAATACTTAATTCTTCTAATTGAGATAGCGCGGAAATAGTGCCTTTAGGAATCAATGCATCTGCTCTCGCAGATATTGTGCCCCGATTTATGCGTTGGCAAAAGGATACTTCTAAGCAAGTGAGCTTTGTTAGCTTTGCCACCTCCTTTGGCAGATCCATAATCTCTGTCCCTTCAAGATCAAGTACCTCAAGTTGCTGAAGTTCCCCAATTTCTGGAGGTAACACCATCAATAGCTCACAATGATTTAAGAATAATCTTTTTAGGCTGCTTAACCTGAATAGAGACTCTGGCAAGGACTTGATCCGAGTTCGGGATAAATTCAGGATTTCCAGAGCCGGCATGTAATTGAAGAAAGATGGACTGATCGTTCTGAGCTTGTAATTTCTATTTAGAAACAAGACCAAGAGTACAGGACACCGAGGATCCTCGGCCAACTCAGTCAACTGATTTTCCATCAAGTAGATCTCCGTGTAAGTCTGCCATTGTGTGACCTCTGGAGGCTCCATCAATCCTAGACCCCCAAGCATAAGCACCTTTCTGCTGCCACATTCAGGTTGACCGGCTTCGATGTCGTGAGAACATTTCTCAAGTTCCTCCACCGGTTGCGGTGTACCTGATGATGAGTAAAGATGATGAACAATCCTACTGGAAAATAATCTATTCAAACACGTGAGTCAAACCACACATGGAGATTCCAGCCGAAAACCAAACGTGTATTAAAAAATATCTGTTGGAATCCGATGCTTGAACAGACGAACCTGAAACCAAAGCAGGACTTGGACTTGCTCGCGTCTCACTGCTATGGCGTCTCCGCTGCTCCATCGACTCTGGCTTGCTTCTGCTGTTCCCCATGATCGCACCCCAAAGAAGAAAGTAGCAAACGAAGCACGGCACTATGACCCAAAAAAAAAAAAAAAAAACGAAGCCCGGCACCGTCTCTATGTATTTTGGTGTTGCGATTCAAAAATAGAGACAAGAGGAGAGAAGGGGGAAAAGGAAGGCGGGGAGAGGGGGTGGGGTGTGGTTTGGAGGGAGAGCTAGAACCGGCCTCAAGGCTGTTTCCCGAGATAAACCGATCGATTTTTAAATGTAGAAAGCGGACAAACCGGTCAAGTGCGTTCGGCCGAGTGAACTTCTTCTTGTTGGGGGAGTTAGAAGTGAATCGGTTCAGCTTCCATTGGAACCTAATATCTACCTAACAAAATCGATTCCCAAATTTTTGGAATTCGATATATATCCTACATATTCTGAAATTTAGAACTTAATTAAAAGTGACCAACTTTTTTTTTTTTTTTTTCTTCATAATAGAAAGCATCAAGTGGAGGGAAAAAATCTGGTACCTAGTTCTAAGACCAACTGATTTGGTTTCCAATTCCTAATTTTGGAAACTGGATTGGAACTAATCACCCTAGAAGTCAGAATATACAAGAAGTTGCTTTTCGTAAAGGCATAGCCTTAATGTAGAGAAAGATGAGGATGGATTGGACTGATAAATGTGGCATGCATATACTCTATCAAACTATATGAATTTTAATTACTACATCCATAATAATGATAGGCATATTAAACATAAACCGTTATCTTATATTGATCTATTTTGTTATTTGATGTAAAAAAAAAAAAAGATAAAATAATTAAAAGAAATTCTTGCATGCTCTTACATATTCAAATTGAATGAAAATAATATAGTACCATTGTGCACTACCTAAATAAGATTACTTAGCAAATATTAGGAATCGCAACGGATTTGCCTATTGTCTTTCCCTGTAGAAATCGCTCTATATCGACATTTTATACATCAGGGGTAAGCTGATAGTGGGGCACATTTTGTGAGCTGATGGGAATATGCAGGTCATTACCTTTCTTGTTAGTACTGGTCCTTTTGTTCTTTATAATTGGGAATTGTCATGATAGAAAAATGTAATATAATGTATATTATTAAATGAAGAGTACAGGAGCCTAATTATAAACCTTACAGAATTACTTTTAAAAGTAACAAAATATCATTTACAATCAATTAGAACCTATCAATGGAAATATACAGAACGTTCTCAAATTTTGCACGGCCAACGCTGGTTACCTTTGGAAGAGAACTGAGAAAATGTGTTTGGGTTGCTTTTCTTTAGTCTATCTATCAAGTCTTTCCATTGCTTCTGTTTGGATTTCGTTGGATGAGTAGGGTAATCAGATTATGGAGACCCCAAAAGGCTGGGCAGCTTTGTGGGAATTTTTGGCAATTGTTTACCTAATCAGGTCACTCCACTTTTATTTTTATTTTTAAAGGTTTGTTCCTTCAAAGTCTAAAGGTCTCAAATAAATTAATCTAATGAAACCCGCCAGCTATTTTGATTACCGAATTCAAATTTGAGATTTAGCTCCGACAGGACAAAACTCGCCAGCTATCCACTCTTAAAAAAATGACGCAATAGTGAGTCGACGGGACAAAACTCGTCAGCTATCCACTCTTAAAAAAATGACGCAATAGTGAGTCGCAATAATGAATTAGCGAAGAGTAATTGACAAAATGATAGTAATGACCACCTCGCTAATCGACATGCATTGTTAAATCAGCTAGGTCCCAAATGGGGCCCATCTCATCTAACGATATGTATGAACTCCGTAAACATGTATAAGTTGAATCCAAGAATCTTCCGGTGGGAGAGTAGATATTGCATGCACTACCCCTTTAACAGTCAAAAACCCAACAAGGTGACCTTTCCCTCTAATTAGAAATTTATGATACTTATTTCATAAAAATGAAAAAAATTATTTTTTTTAAAATAACTTGTCAAAATGAACAAATAAAAAATACTTTCATCGTCTACGAGAGTAATAAGATAAACTTTTGTCAATTATCAAACTATTTGTCATTAACTAATTATCTCTGATTATTATTTTTAGGAATTTTTTTCAAATCATTTATTTTTTATGAGATAAACGAAGCTTTAAAATCAAATGTTTTTTTTCTAGTCAAAAAGGAAAAAATATAAAGTTATTTCGTCCCGTTCGTTTTAGGCATGAAAATGCCCCCCTCTCCCCTCTCTCTCTCTCTCTCTCTAATAATTCGAAATATTATTTGAACTTTATAAAAGTAAAAAAGGAAGGTTAATTAAAGTTAGACACGTGGAGGAATATTCCCAATACTTTACAATCATGCACTAAGGTGCACGAGGGAATTTAGGCAATTGTGTAGGTGCAATTTGGTCTTTTCAGACAAGTCAACGTCAATGGATCACCACTGATTCCACCGCCTCACTCTCTCCGTCGGGCAGCTTTCTACTGGGAATGACTTTTCTAAAATGTGATTCCCATCTTGCCAATCTCAATCTCTGCAGAATCAGGTACGCGAGATGCTTCTTTACTCTTTCTAAATCTAAGATATGTTGCTTATGCGACTGTATTTTTATCTTTTCTTCTTCATGTTCTTTCTTTCCTTTCCGTTGCCTAAGACTCTCCTTGAAAAACTCCAGTCTGTGTTGCAAGATTGATCCTCTGCTCTGTGATGAAACGATGGTGCGATCACAAAAAATGCAACTTTTGCAGCTTGCACTGCTGCCATCTTTTGCCATCTCCTAATTCCTTATGGTCTAAAATTGTCTTCTTCTGAATCAGTGGATCTTTCGAATTGAACTCAGTGGATGTCCGTGTAGAACTTGACATTCTTGCTCTGTGTGGCTAAGACAGCAACTTCCTTTGAGCACCCGGTTATAAGATAAAGCTCTGTTTTCATTTGGTCTACCTTTTTAAGTGCCCATTTTTGTGGAAAGGTGGCATTCAGATTCAGTGTGTATTTGAGCTGAACCAAGAACTGCAGGGTTGTGGCTGCTGAGACTTCTTTTATTTCTTTGACTTGGCTTATTCTTTTATTACAGTAGCATATGAGCATGTTCTAGTTTAGGTGCCGATCTTTCCCAAAAACATAGGTTTGGACATATGGGTCATATTCACTAAGACTGTAATTGAGCCAAATGCAGAAGTTCTACCTTATTTGTTGTTGTGACATCCTTGTTGAAGTCTCTGAATCATCGCAATAAATTAATCTCATTCCTCTTTATTTGAGGATGTTTCCCTGTACGTCCGCTTGACAAATGTAAAGTCATATTTCTGTTTTCCTTTTGTCTAAGTATACGTCTCATGACTAAACTGGATAACTTGCTCTTTTCTACTCAAGTAATCTGCATTTTCTTGAAGTGCTTTTTCAAATTGATTTTGTTCTTGTGATAGTCATGGTTGAAGCAGCAGCTTCTGCAATAGCAGTCGAAGCGTACAAGGATGGACGTGGCATTTTTGGATACCTCAGTAAAAAAGTTGACTATGCTGATGATTTCAAGGTCAATTTTGAGAAGATGACCGACCAAGCAAAAATGCTCTATGCAAGAAGGGATGATGTAGAGGCAGAAATAAGCAAAAACAAGATGAAGAGGGTTACCAAGGAATGTGGAGCCTGGATTTATAGGGTCAAGGTGGCCGAACAAGAAGTACTCAAATTGGAAAGCAAGTACAAGAAAGAGATCGTGCATGCTTGGAGATACGCTCGGTTGTGGTCACATGCAAATCTTAGCAAGCATATGGCCAAAAAGCGTGAGGAATTACGAATCCTGTTAGAAGAAGGAAAGCTTGATAATGGGGTGGTAGCTGACAGATCCCCGGAGCACGTGAGAGTCATTGATACTTGTACGATTGAGGATAAGCCTTCGCTAAACTGGGCTGTTGAAGAGATTTTGGGTAATCTGAGGGAGAGAAAAATCAAAAGGATCGGACTCTGGGGAATGGTGGGAACCGGGAAAACTACGGTGATGCAGAATCTAAATAATAATAAAGAAGTTAAGAAAATGTTTGATATCGTGATTTGGGTATCAGTGTCGAAGGCTTGGAGCATTGAAAAGGTGCAAGATGCAATCACACAGCGTCTCAAGCTAAGATTGGAGGGCGGAGCGAATGCAGTTGAGACAGCTCAACTTATATCAAATGAGTTGGGAGGTAAGAGGTATTTACTTCTCCTTGATGAAGTTTGGGATCCTTTTGATCTCCATGAGATAGGTATTCCCAACAATGATAATGACAGCAAGGTGGTATTTGCTAGTAGATTCCGTGATTTGTGCTATGACATGGATGCTGACGAGCTTGTCAATATGAAGCGTTTATCCGATGCCGATGCATATAAAATGTTCGAAGAAAAAGTAGGTCGAAATATGAAGAATCCAAGTATTATACCAGTAGCACAACTTGTGGTTAGAGAATGTGCTGGTTTGCCATTGCTAATTGATAAAGTGGCGAGGGTTTTTAGAAAGAAGGACAACATTCACCTCTGGAGAGATGGATTGAAGAGCTTGCAGAGATGGCCTAGTATCAAAATTCAAGGCATGGATGAAGTGCTCGAATTCCTAAAGTTCTGTTATGAGGATTTAGATGGGGAGGATAAAAAGGTTTGCTTTCTTTATGGAGCTTTGTTTCCTGAAGACCGTGACATATTTGTGGACTATTTGATGGAATGTTGGAAAGCAGAGGGTTTTCTCGATAGCATTGATGAGTTTCAAGACGCACGCGATAGAGGGCACAACATATTACATGATCTGATCAATGTGTCTTTGTTAGAAAGAAGTGCGATGAAGACACATGTCCGAATGAACAAAGTTCTTCGCAATATGGCCCTTAAAATTTCATCAGGAGTCTCAGACCATAAGATCCTGGCAAGACCATGCGAGGGGCTAGAAGAGCCGCCAAATGAAGAAGAATGGACGTCTGCAAGTCGAATATCTTTGATGGATAATGACTTGTGCAGTTTACCGGCAACTTCAAATTGCACAAATCTTTCAACTTTACTCTTGCAAAGAAACAAGAATTTGATGATGATCCCAGAGAGGTTCTTCTTGTCTATGCAAAGACTCCGAGTCTTGGACTTACACGCTACGGCAATAACATCCCTTCCACCTTCTTTGCCTTGCTTGACTCATCTCAGGGCACTCTACTTGAATTCATGCAAGGGCTTGATAGAACTACCTTCAAGCTTAGAGGCACTAGTGCATCTAGAGGTGCTTGACATTCGACGCACCGGAATCATCTCTTTACCTATTCAAGTGGGAAGTTTAACACAGATGAGATGTTTGCGCATGTCACTGTCAAATTTTGGTGCCGGAAACCCAATGTCCAAGGTGATTTCGAGCATTTCATCATTAGAAGAACTCATGATTGATGTAGACCCAAACACTTTGTGGTCTGATCAGGTCATGAGGACTATCACGGAGGAGGTTTCTACCTTGACACGGTTGACTTCACTGATATTTTCCTTTCCTAAAGTAGAGTGCCTTGAAATCTTCATCAGATCAAGCCCTCTATGGAAGGACCTGCGCTTCACGTTTCAGTTTTCGGTCGGTATTTGCAATTCGGTCAAGCATCGTATTCTTGATTATTTTGAATATCAATTGTGCAAGTGCTTGAAGTATGCAAACGATGAAGGCACACATCCCGTGATCTCGAAGTACTCACGAGACCGAAGTATTTGAACTGATTGATCATAAGAATATACTGAGCTTATCGATTTTGGGACGAGAACTTGAGTAAACTCGAGCTTGTTCGGTGGAGGGCTGCAAGGACATCATATGCATCATCGACGGTAATATAGCACCACCTTGTGCATTCGAATGGCTAGAGAGAATGGTCATAAACAATGCCCCAAGTTTGCATTGTATTTGGAAGGGTCCCGTGCCCGTGGGAAGTTTAGGCCAAATGACTAGTTTGACCTTGTACAATTGCTCCAAGCTCAAGAAGATATTCTCAAATGGATTGATCAAGCAACTATCTGAGCTAAAGCATTTGAGTGTCGAAGAGTGCCACGAAATTGAGGAGATCATCATTGAGACTGAGAATCCTTGCTTGGACCCGAGAACACTTCCGAGTCTTAAAAAGCTAGTAGTTCATGATCTTCCGGAATTAAGAAGCATTGCTCCGAATGACTTATTGATTTGGCCTTCTCTAGAGAGACTGGATATAGCTTCATGTCCATCCTTGTTGAAACTTCCTTTTACCGGGATAAATGCTATCAATTTAAGATCCATTGATGCTGAGCAATCATGGTGGTCTACATTGGGGTGGCAAGACCAGGCTATCGAGGAAAGATTACGGTCTTTTTGTAGCTTCACCTAGCCTTTCTCTGTAGCTCTTTGCTTCTTGTTCATCTTATTTGTTGTGATTGGAATTATGTATTAACATAGGCTTTCGTTTTGTTTCTCTGCATGCACAATCTATTCAATGGCTATTATTCACTGATGAGGTGATGAAAATGATAAAAAGAACGATTCCTGGTGTTTTTTTTTTTCTAAGATTGTTGCAATATTGAGTTTCTTATCAGGAAACAGTGAATTAAATGTAGTTTCTTCTCAATATCATGCGAGTTATGTATTGCAAGTTTGTTCACGGTGCTTATAATCTCTTATACATAATGTAAAAGTGACCTTTGAACATTTAATAGGTTTTACTAATATCAAAGAAGAATTGTGTAGGGCATATTATGTGAATTGTTCATATTATGTGAATTGAGTTCACTGTATCCTTTATATTTCTCTTTTCCTTTTCTAATTTATTAAAGATCTCTTCCATGTCACTCCCTACACCTTTTCTCTTTGTTTTTTCATTTCTATTATACGATATAATTATCTTTAATTTTTTTAGTTTAAATGTGTCGATTATCTTCTTCCATTCTTTTGGCACCTTATGGTTAGTGTCTTATTTTATTGAAGCTACAGTGAATCGTCAGTCTATTTTACCCAACACAATCTACGATATTCCTCTGTAATGTATTCAAGTACATGCCATATATTTATAATTTCATTTATTTTCTTATTATTTCCTCTTTAAACATTCCTTTTTTCTTGATTCTCTTTCTCTAATCTTTGTAATTACGTTCACATTCTACATTGAAATCTTACACTTCAATTTTCTCCATAAACTTATCGAATTATGATGAGATAATGTCATTTCTTTTTAAAAAAGAACTTCATATTATATCCCAAAAGTTAGATAATGTTGCGTGATTTTATAACACAGTTCATCTTTTTCCTCTGGCAAACTTCATCATTATGCACTCTCTTTATTTAGAACATCTTTAGGGATCTAAAATCTTGTTTGCGCTTGGCGAAAGTATAATGACTTTTCCAATAGTTCCTCCATATGTACATCCCGCAAACGTACTACAATGCGAAAGGCCAGTAATATGAACATTATCAGCTGAATGACATTGCTTTAAGGTAAAAAATTCAGCATTTTCCTCCTATTCATTCACAGGGAATGATCCTACAGCATCCATAAAATCCTGTTAGAATTCGCATTCATCCGAAAGAAATGCAACCAGATGAATGTAGACCCAAGTCATTTTATACTATAACGAGGATGAGATGAGAGATTATGCAAAGAGCGATAAACGTTGAGTTAACTTGGAGCTTTTGCAGACCTTCAGTTCACAAAACTCTAATTGAAAGAAACTTGTAGCTTTCCATTCCATTTTTCAATTGAGATGCACAGCGATGGTGCCATTTTCCTGGAATTATTAGATATGCCATATGCATATATTTCGAGTATTCAACTGGATGGGTTACTGACCAAAAAAAAAAAAACTGGATGGGTCACTGAATTGGTTAGTGAACTTGGCTTAAAACATTTATGGTTTTTTAGGAATTCCATATCGTTCCAATTCCTAAGTTATGGAAAAATTGCAAAAGTTGGTATCGCTTGATTTTTCAAATAATTAGTTGAATGGATCATTCCGCCACCTTTAGGTAGTTTGTCGTCTTTGAATTCCACCCAAGAAAAATATATTGTATTTCAATTAAGCATAATAACGAACAGTTTGTGTGTAAATTTAGAGAGCCAATGTATGTTCAAGAAGAAAAATGAACCGCTTGCGGTCTCGTCGTCGACAAGCTAGTAGGCCCCTGGAGTCTCCATGGGCATCCCGAAATGATTGATAAAGGTAAACAATTACATAAACACAATTAAAAGACAAACTACCATCATAATCAACAAACACCCAAACAATGATGAAAAATGGAATTAGTAACTCACAAAAAAAAATATTACTAATTCATTAAACACCCAAAGCAAAAGCTAATATCCTCACATAAAACACAGGTCTAGTACAATGTACAAATTTCATCACGTGCCCACTATCGGCACGGGCGAGCTATGCAATCACTCAAAACATTTTTGACTGATAGGAGATGAAAATGCCTCTTTCGAGAGCATTGCGTTTGAGCCAAGTTCATTTCCTGCCGACGCCACATCGCCCCCTGAAAATTGATATCCACGACGGTGGCGGCGCGACAACTAGAAATTGCCAATGGAAGAAATGAATAGATTGAAACGCTTTCAGGCATGTAGCACATGACAAGCGCACACGCAAATCTCCCCACAATCGCGAGAAAGGCAATGCAACTCGATATCTTGCAATTACTCGTTAAGCAATTTTCGTATCTCGCCGAGTTGAAATCAACATCCAATCTTGCAATCAAATGTGTATAATTCCTTATCAGTAATTATCTCAGGAGTTAGTTCGCGAGAAATTCACGCTAGCAATTTTTTTTATTTGTTTCGAAAGTGGATCCGATATGTCAATAACCACGAGAGGTATCATGTTGGGTTCATTAGCCAACGCTACTTATACATTATGAGTTTCAAATGCAAGAAATAGCTTTTTGACTTTCATAAATTACTAGTCTCTTCATGTTGCGTTGGTAACATTATGAGTTACTTTTTCTCCACTTCAATAAGTGACTTTTCCTATAATTAAGAGTACATTTTATCATATCAAACAGGAAAAATGACATAAACAATCCATGAAATTTGGTTAAATATGCAATATGATATATTTGAACTTTTAATTTGTTCACGGTTATCTTTGAACTTTTAGTACGTATTTAATTTAGTCTTTGGACAATATGAAAATTTATGATATCATCTCCAATTTTGAAATAATAGAAGGATTACATCAAACATTTTCATATAATTCAAGGCTTACATTGAACATGTGTAAAAAGTTTATGGGTTATATTAAACAAACTAAAAGTTTATGAGCCATATTGAACATCGGACTAAAGCAACAAATTAAAAGTTCAGATACTACATTACACATTTGGTCAAATTTTATGGATCATTTGTATCATTATCCCCATAAAAAAAATTACTAAGTAACTTTTTGATTTTGACTAATGAAATTATGCATTAGAAAAAAAGATTGTTTGTCCATCCGTTACTGGTAGTTTATTGAGAATATTAGTTAGCTCCAACGAGAAAAGTAATCCTCAAATTACACGACATTAGTTATTTTTGTCTCGTGGCTGAGCTTTTCATTTGATAACGTAGTGGGTACTTGGTCATTATCAACGACAACAACTATCAATGGATTAGTTTCATTGTAATAAGTAAATATTAACTTGGCGAAAAATGGTAGTTTCTTCATTTAAGTAGTAACTTCGCATACGAAATAAATTTGATCGCACCATTATTGCACGTGTGGCGAGGAAATTTTTCAAATCGAAAAAGGTAAGTAATTTGAGTTTGATACGAAGGTTCGACGTGTATTTTTCATCGGGCATTACAGATGAGTGACATGTTGAGCCCAACCCTCAACAATGCCTGGTCATCACATCTACTTCTCACACCATTAGCAAGCTTTAGGGGTGGCAAATGGGTGGTCGAGTCGAATATGGGTCGACCCATATTGGACCCATTTAACCCGTTTTGACCTATATTTATGTAATGTAAATCAAATGACCCATATCTGACCCGACCCATACCCGACCCAACCCGTATTGCTAAAACCTATTAATATTCTAGGAAAACTCACTTCTACTATATGCTAATTGGATTAAAACTTCAAATTAAATTAAAAAAAATAAAAAAAAAAAAGTTTAAAAAAATTATAAATTGAAATATTTATAAAGAATTAGACTATGCACATGCTTCCCTTATTTGAAGTGAACATACCATTGAATAACTAAAAATTGTGACATTAAATTTTTTTAACTAAACCTAAAAAAACTCATTTTTATGATGTTTTTATTATAAAAAAAAAGTATTGTTAAAACATTTTTATGCATTACAAATTTTTTAACAATTTTTATGCAATAAAATTAAATGGAAAATTTTTATAATTATTATAAAAATAATTTTTTAAAATCGAATTTTTAATTTTTTAGAATATAATTTTTAATTATTTTTATTTTTTAAAAATATAATTTTTAATTTTTAATAATTATTTTTTCTTTTTTTTTTTTTTTTTTTTTCTTCTACGGCCGGTCGCCGGCCACGACGATGGGCCGGTGACCGGCCACATGTGAGGCTTGAGCTCGCCAACATCGGGCAAGGCTCGATCTTGCCGATCTAGCAAGGCCGAGGCCCCGCCTGACGCCTGGCAAGCTCGAGCCTCACTAGTCATCGGCAAGGCTCGAGCCTCACTGGATATGGCGAGGCTTGAGCTCGCCGGCGTCGGGCGAGGCTCGATCTTGCCGATCTAATGAGGCCGAGGCCCCGCTCGACGCCGGCGAGCTCGAGCCTCGCCCGCCCTCGCCCGTCGTCGGTTGTCGCCCTACCGTCCATCGACTAAGGAAGGAAGAAAAAAAAAGAAAAAGAAAAAAATTGAAATATGAAATTAATTAAAATTCGATTTTTCTTTAAATTTTTTATAAAATTAAAGAAGGCCATGGCCCATGGATTCAAAGTGGGTCATAATATGGGTTTATTTTCTCAAACCCATTTAGACCCATTTCTTTTTGTGCTTTATTTTCTCAAACCCATTTTTAACCCATATTTAACTTTCACTTTACCCATATATGACCCATTTAACTAAAAATGGGTCATAATATGGGTTTATGACCCATTTTGCCAGCTCTAGCAAGCTTCCACATGGAAAAAAAAAAAGAAAAAAAAAAGCAACTTTAATGATAATCTTGTCGGTAATTTGCTTATATAGTCAGTAACTTTCTCAATTGGAAAATAGAAGTCTACACGACATATCCACCTGATTGATAAGTCACAATATATAGAGAGAGAGAGAGAGAGAGAGAAAGAGAGAGAAAAATCACGAAAAACCTTAAACTTTGCCTAAAGTGATAGATTTGCCCCAAACTTTTTTTATGACGTGAAAAATCCCTGAACTTTGCCAATCGTGACACATTTACCTCAAACTTTTTTTGTGACATAAAAACCCTGAACTTTTGTCGTGTGACACATTTATCCTAAACTATAGGGCATTTTGGTCTTTTACTTTTTAATTTTTTTACTTTTTTTCTTATTCTTCTCTCTTCCCTTTGCGAGCCATGGCCAAGCGGTCGGTAGAGAGAAGCCGGCGTCCGGTGAGGGCTACCGGCGAGGGTCGCCGGCGTCGGGAGGGTCGCCCTCACTTGGGCCGGCTAGGCGGCCCTCGGCCGGGTCGGGTGAGGGAGGCCCTTGCCTGACGTTGGTGAGGGCGGCTCTAGCCAGCCCGGGCAAGGGCGACCCTCGCCCGACGCCGACTTCCCTGCGCCGGCTCCGCCATGGCCGATTGGGTAGGCGAGGGCCTCCCTTGTGCCCTCGCCTAGATTTGGCGAGGGCACCCCTCGGGCGAGGGCGACCCTCGCCCGACGTTGGCTTCCCTTCGCCATGGCCGGCAGAGGGAAGAAGAAGAAAAAAAGAAAAGAAAAACAGGTAAAAAAAAAAAAAAGATAAAAAAAGAAGAAAAAAAAAAAGAAAAACAGATAAAAAAAAAGATAAAAATGTCCTTAATGGAATAAATGTGTCAGAGTTTGAAAAGTTTGGAGTTTTTCAGTGACTTGACATCCGCACGTGATTAATAAATTTGATTTGACCACGGAAAATTAATTGTTAACATACTATGTGCTTCAATATTTCGTAAAAGTTCAATGACCATTTTTCAAATGAATAGTCTTCAAATCATGCATCTGTCAGGTAGTACTGCCTCCCCCTAGAGACAATATTTGCAAGGATCTCCATTAATGCATAATATTGAATAGCTAAAAAAAGCCACAGAGTACTTTAAATTATGTTCACTGCGGTACATTTACTTTGAATTTTTTTCCATTAAATCATAAACCCAAAACTTATTTTGGTATCAAACATATATCCTAAATTAATTCAGTTAACAAATTATGCGGCTACCTGCATTTTGCGTTTTTGAGCATGCTTAGAGCCTTTAATCATGTCTCGATGAAAATATTAGAAATAACAACCAAGGAATGAAATCTCGCTACTAATTATTATATATTGAACGATGGAAAGCAAAAGATACAAATGTGACGTTGACATGATAACAATATGTCAACCCACTGTATGTCTTTTTTTTTGTTTTTGTTTTTAAAACTTCCTCTCTCGTTTTATTCCTTGGTTTAGCGGGGATGGTGGCAATGGCGATGATAAGGGTAGCGGCGATGAAAGAAAAAAATTGATGAAGAGTAAATGTGTGGCGTGAGTTTAATGTTGGGATTTTCAACATAGTTAAAATTAATGTTTGGATAAATGTGTCGTATGAATATAAGTTTGAAAATTTTTGTATCACAAAAAGGTTTAAGATAAATGTGTAATGCAGGTATTCGGCCAAAAAAAAAAAAGTGTAATGCAGGTACACATTACCTTCGTATAAATTTGACATTTTTTGTCTAACAAAATTCTCTTGAGATAAAGATGTTACGAGGATGGATTTTACCATGAGGCGACTTTTTGTTTTTCTACGTAAAAAAATTCAGCTAAAAAAACTCCTAAAAACATTTAACTTTATTTTTGTACGAAACTAGTCACGACATTGACTCTCCACTTACAATGCAGTATGTCGCATGTGGTCCAACTCGAGTCGCTGCTTAAGAAAACGGATAAGAAGGTGAATGATTGCACTATTAAAGGTTGCAATTAAACGCGATCATAAAAGCAAACTAATATATTAACGTGTTCAAAGGTAATATCTATTCGTTTTTATCTTCCATCAAACTAAACCGAACTAATACAAAAACAAAAATATATAATTTATATCACAATAAAAAGGGAAAATTCTCAACAATGACCTAAAATGTCTTTTTTTTTTTTTTTTCAAATAAGGTTTTGAAGTGGGTATTTTTTAAGCAATGGCCCAAAGTGCTATCGTTTTCTCAAATAAGGATTCAAAGTGCCCATATTAATTTAAAATAAGATATTAAAACGGACATTATTTCAAATAAGGACCTGAAATGCTCTTATTTTATCAAATAAAGGCATGAAGTGCCCATATCAATTTCAAAGAAGGGTTTGAACTCATTGGCTATGAAAGGTAATTTTGTCTTTTTCCTTTTTTATTTTCTTGAAAAAAACCACAAAAAGGAGAAACATAGTCACCACCCCATTGCCGGTGGGCGCCAAAGGTTGGTGACTTTCACCAACTAGAGACGAGGTCGTTGTTTAGGCGTCGACAACCCTCCTGGCCTTAGTTGCCAATCAGCTAAAATATTTTGTTGGTCAACAATGTTAGATTCTTATTTGAAACATCTATAATCACATTAGTTCATTTTTGAAATTAATATATATATTTTTATTTAAAACAAGATCTATTTTAAATTCTTATTTTGATATTTCGAATATTTCACAATAAAAATGATAAAAAAATCCAATATCATAACTAAAAGGTAATTGATCTGGTTGCATTAGCGGCAAATTTGCAGGAGGAAAGTTTCATGCCATCAAGCCATCGCTGTTGCCACGTCCACGTGGCGCGATCTCAAAGGGGCCAGTCCTCCATCGGCGCGGCAGCAACACCAGTCAGGTACGACCATTCGGTTGCAGGGGAGTGCAGAGAACGTCGCGCTTCGTCGTCTTCGTCTCCATCTTCTTCGTCTTCTTCGTCTCTCGCAGCGCCGCGACTCTCTCTCTCTCTCTCTTCCTCCTCCGTCCTTCCTGGACACCCTCGAGAGAGGTCGAGGATCGCGCAGGACGACGGTTGTAGCTGCCGGGGTGAGGGAGGCGGGAGAACAGGGGGCTCTGTTATGCTGCATTGCCTCCGCTCCCTCAGGCAACCTTCCGCCTTTTTGGCTTTTCCGACGTTCTTGCGGGGAACGTGTCGCTTGAGCTTCGATCGGCAGCCGGTGTTTGCTCGTTGATCCTGACGTGTGCCCGGTTTAACTACTTTCTCCTATCGCCGGAGCTGGAGTCGGTTGGCGAGGACGTTACGCACGCCGGAAAGGGGTTGGCTTCTTACCCGCTTCTGCCGACCCGCGTTCGAGCCCTGCTTGAGCGATCATTTTATCAGCTAATTCGCGTAATGTTCTCGTGTTTACAATATCTGGTGACGTGTGTTCGTTTGGTTTGTGGATAACGAAAAGACGGGAAAGAATGTTAGTAGGGGAAAATCACGAAAAATATGATCTTTTTTGCAATCGTGCATGCAGTTTTGAACCTCTACAGTCGAATGTATTGAGGGGGTGATGGTTGTTTCCTCTGCTCTCTTACTCGTGCTTTTCGACCCGTGTGATCTTTGTTACCGCTCTTCTTTGCACGACAGGTTTCGGGCTGGCTAGGGATGGAGCCAAGCCAGAATTGCGGGAGCATCAGGAAGAGGCCTGCGGAGCAGGCGATGAATGATGGTGCTATCGACAGGATATATAGATTCACCATATTGTTGCCTAATGGGACTACCGTGGGAATCGTGTTAAGGGAACCCAACCCGACGATGGCCTCCGGAGATTTCATGCTGATGGCCAAAGAAAGGTACAATCGAGCCAAAGCGCAAGATCCATCGCTAAGGTCGATGCGTCCCATGGCATGGGAGAGTAATGAGTTGCATCTCGAAGATGCAAATGGCAACCGGATCAAACGTCGAATTATTTTCGACAACTTTAAGCCTCACAAGCGCCACATCTTGCGTCTTCCCGTGAGTATTGGGCAAAAGTCATATGCTGTTCGCTTGCTCTGTCTTCTAATTTACTGAGAGCGTGCATATTCACTTGAATGGCTGTACTTATTTTACTGTTTTTTTGTATGCATTATCTTTTTCCAATTAGGATCGCTCTGGCAACACAACTGATACTTTTGAGGTTAGTATTTTATTCCTTTCTGCATAATGGGTATCACTTGCCTTTTAGGATTTCTCTTGTTGTGGATTTTGATAGTACCCTGCGGGGGGAGGTGTATCATGGCCTTTGAACACATGACGCATGCTATGATAGAGTTTCTCTAGTTCTCTGTGCTTCTTCAAGCGATTGCATTGATATATGCGTGAAATCTCTCACAGAATATGTGGGATTTAACGCCTGACACAGAATTGTTGAAGGAGCTACCTGAAGAATATACTTTTGAAACTGCTCTTGCAGATTTGATAGTAAGTTGTCCTGATGATTTTGGAAGTTATAATCCCTGTTTGATGCCAAACTGACTGCTGCTCCTTTCGCCAAGATAATTCCTTGCAAGCTGTATGGGCTAATCCCCTGAAATCTAAAAGATTGATTAGGTGATTTCTTGATCTTGTCACGTTACCATTAGGATTGGAACATCAACCCTTTTGTGGCTTAAGGCTGAGAATTTGTGGAACATTAGAATCCATATTGTGGCTTATGGTGGAAGCTGTACGAAGGATGATGCTTCTTTGCGTTGATCTAGTTGTTGAACTGGGTGCATCTTAGAACTTCTCCTATAAAAGGAACCTTTTCTTTTCAAATAGAAATTTATACTAAGCAAATCTACAGGAGGTGATTGATGACTTGTTTACTGGATAAATATGAACAATTGTAAACATGCATTCTTGTTGTTTCAACTAAATTAGTGAACAATAAATGAGAGTAATGGAAAACAACATTGAAGCTTTTCCTTTGTTTGGAAGTATCACTGCCAGTTTGCTAATTGCCAACAAAACTCTTCTTTAAGTCTGAACCACGTAGGACTTCATCGATGCAGACATCTTTCAGCCATATATTATGAATCATAAGTTTCACATGGAGATTGTCGCATTTACTTCAACATGATAGGCGTTTGATGCCATATGATCATGGGCTAACTATATTTTAATCTTTCATCTTGATGCTTCTGCTAGTTACATTCTTATTGAAATTTTGTTGGGTTTGAACTTTGGAGCCTGACACACTATTGTTTTGAAATTGCAGCTTGGATATATCTGATGAAAAGATCTCGATCTTTGACACTGGCCCTGGAATGGATGACAGTGATGAGAACTCTATAGCAAAGTGGTATTGAGTACTCTAAAGCAATGTTTTTTCTTCCCTATTTAACCCGAACCCACACACGCACCCACACACTCACTTGTCCATGGCAACTTACACCATAAACCGTATCTTGGCTTGAGGGGACAGAATTTTAGGAGAGAATTCTGTGCTTTGGGTAAATTTTGGTTATCTAGTTGAAAACGAAGAAATAACATTGGCGACATGACTTTTTGAACATGCTTTGATAATGTGGAGTTACATCGTCTTCAGATGATTACTTGAGTCAATTATCTATTTCCAGAAAGAGGCTGGTGCTACTTAAATGCAAAATGATGGCTTCTTCATGGAGAAAACTGACTGTATCCTTTCCAGTTATTTCTAATAGAAATATACTTTATAGGACAGAACTTTTTTTTTTTTTAGAAACAGATATGCTTAACTACAAGATTAAATTCCATCCACTAGCAAGCCTTGGTTTCTGATTTCATTCTCTTTTTGTAACTTTTCGTGGATTTGTGTTCATTCTTTTTGTCTAGGGGGAAAGATGGGTGCCTCACTTCACAGAAAGTATAAAGTTAAGGCAGTAGGTGGAAAACCTCCGTATCTAATGGTAATTTCTCTTTAAACACGTGACATTAATTGAATATTGTAGTCTCTGCATGAAAAAGACATGCAAAATGTCCGTTTGCTAGTAGCAGGAATCCATTGGTATTTCCAGGAGATGTAAATTGATGCAAGCTAATATCACATGTGAATGATTGGTTGACTGCAATATATTAGGAGTGAATCGATTTTTCCGCTGCCATATTCATACACTGTCAAGTATGTCCTGGCATAATCAATGTTCTTAAAGAATCAACTTTCTCTTCCCAAAAATGTTGCCGATACCTTCCACTTCTCATAGGCGGAATTAATCTTCAAAGCAACATTGCGCCATGCAGCATTAGCTTCGTTGAAATACAAAAAACATTTTTTCCCTATCCTCCCCCAATAAAAAGCAAACACAAACTTCTGTTTTCAATGAGTCGGAATTATATGAGAGAAGTCAACAGTATGTTCCTAACTAGCTGACAATTCACCATTCCACGTCCTGGACATGGATTTGAATGGGGAAAATTAAACTGTGTTGAATCTCTAAAAGTTTAAATTGCTTCTATTTTCTGGATAATTTGTTGAGCGTGGTGCAGCCTTTCTTTGGCTTGTTTGGATTTGGAGGACCAATTGCCTCTATGCATTTGGGAAGGTACATTCCAGAGTATTGTAGTTGTAGAAACCGGTAGTCCATTATATTTTGTGGAGGTAATTTACACCTCTTTACCTTTTAACGAGTTACAGGCATGCCGTGGTTTCTTCCAAGACTATGCAATCTAAAAGAGTATACATGTTACATCTGAAGAGAGAAGCTCTATTGAGCAGATCTGGTTCTCAACACTCTTGGAAAGTATGCAAGATCACTGATTTCTTCATTGTTGTCATATTTTTCTCTCGACTGGACTCCCTTAGGTTCCATATATAGATTTATTTAATCTGTCATCATTTTCTTTGTCGTTTATTCAGACTGATGGCGGCGTCAGGGTTCCTTTAGAAAATGAAAGCGCAAGAGCACCTCAAGGAAGCTTCACGAAGGTAGACTTCTTTTAATAAATTCTTTCTATTGTGGTATTTCAGTGTCAATCGCATTGACTCATTGGACATTTCATGGTGCATATGCACGTCTTTTCTTTTTATATTTGCAACTAAATTTTTGCCTATGTGTGTTTTTTTTTTTCCTGGGAAGGTTTTACTCAGCTAATCTCTACAAACCTGGTAAAAACCATTGTCTAGGATGTTATCTGTCACGCTCTGACCCGGGCATCATCCATTGAAAGCATGTCTTTTTAAGTAACCTCCATTGCTCTATAAATTTGTTTTTGGCTTGGCCACGGCACAGGACTTGGAAGTAGTCATAGGTCAGCCGTCTTGAGTGACTATTAGGCTCTAGATTCTCTGATTATGCCAGTCGAAGACTTCCTCAGGTCATGTCTTTACTTTGTTCTCAAGGCAAAGTCAATCTTCTTGAGGGAATCCTAGGCTTTAGATTGTCTATTATGTCACTTTAATATAGTGGCGATAAAATAGATATTTTTTTTCGAGATATAGGATTGAAATATTTAAAGAAGACGTTAGGCAGTGGGAGGAGATAGGGAGAATTTAAAGTCTATAAGATGTGAGGTGAGTTGAGAACTATACGTGAGCGAGAGATGAAACACCCTCACAAGGATTATGAAACACATAAACTGGCGGCTACTGTGAGTTAAGACATAACTCTTTGAACAGTTTGAAGTTGATAAAGATTGATAGAACACCTCTTCATGCATGTCGGCGTCTGTTGATGGGGGAAAGCCTCTACTATGAAGTTTGAAGCAAATATTTTATTTCTTTCGTGTACTGCCTTGGGCATATATATGTAGTTAATGACTTTTATGTATTATTCTAAATACATTCTGCCGGTAATATTTTCAGGTATTTCTTGATTTGTCACAAGGTGGTAAATATTGTGAATTCTTGATACCTAGACAATACATTGTGATGTTTTCATGCATTCTTGTCGTATAAAATCTGTACAGGTTGAGATTTTCAAGCCTAGAATGAAAAACGTGAATCTATATCAACTCTCGTGCAAGCTGAAGGACATCTATTTCCCATACATTCAGGTTTGCTGAAATCATATCTATTTTTGCTTAGGGTTTTGTTAAAGAGTGTCTGCAGGGCTCTTGTTAAGCCACAGATTGAGGAAAGTTCACCATTCTTTATGCACTGTTTTACTTTTGTTATGTGTAGTTAATGCTTTAGAAATTGAAACATTTCATACAAGTATGCTTAGTAAGTGCCTCGGGGCACTCTTCGACAAGACTTTTATAGAGATGTTATTTCATTACAAGTGGAGAAAGTCATGCTGGTCTTTTTCTTTTGGCTTTATGGGGTTCATCAGCTAAATTTGGGAAAGAGTCATATCACTTTTTTGAAATTTAAAATGATGTCTCAATTTTCTAACATTTTAAAGAGTTTTGCTAGATTTTTCAGACAGATCTGCATTATGTCATCTTCGTTGCCTGGACTTGTGGTGGTGGAAAGTTTAAGTACTGCAGAAATTGGAGTAAATCAAACACTGCTGTTGATTTTGCCAAATAGAATATCAATATGGTATCATAATTACTGTGTTGCTCCTATGAAAAGTTACTGCTATGGCACATGCAATAATGCTATAATGCCATCACTGCACAATGTTCATAAATGCTGCTACTGACCACAAAGTTGGGTTCAGTTAGCATTGTGGCCAATGTGGGGTATGGCTGTGGTCAATATTTTTTAGAGTATTACTCCTGGCTATGATTTAAAACTATGCTAATGAGTTCTCCCTTCTGGTGAATTCATAACTGTTACTGACTTTCTGGATTACTGGGGATATCAAGGTAGAGCAATGTCTAAGATAGCAAGTAGTAGGTAAAATGGTTTTTCAGAGTTATGCAAGTTTGCTTCTTCTTTGTAAGGATTACATAGGATGCCTGAATTTGATTTATATCTAATTAATTTGAATGTTTGCAGTGTGATGGTTTGTCGAATTTGAGGAGGACTATCAGACCAGTCCATTTGAGGTATGGAATGCACCGTTAGTACAGTGGACTCTAATATTAACTCCTTTGGCCACATAATGCTTTTACTTTTTAGCTAGCCTCAATTAAGCTATGTAACTATGTTGTTCAGATTTACAAACAATTTCAGATTTCCTTGTTCTTGCTATGCCTACAAATATATTAAGTAATTTGAGAAGGCTTGCTATTTATAGTGTATGGTTTGCAGAAAAAATAGTACGCATTATTGCTTTTGTCTTTTTTGTCCACTATGAACAGGCAGTTTTGTACATTCTTAATATTGGGATAGAAAAGGCACAATCCAGCTATGTAACTAGGTCGTTCAGATTTGTGAACAATTTCGGATTTTGTGTTCTTGCTATGCCTACAAATATATAAACTAATTTGAGAAGGTTTGCTATTTAGACGCTTATGATATGAGCGTGTCATAGTGTATGGTTTGTTGAAAAAATAGTACCCATTATGGCTTAATGGGATCTCAAAGTAAGCTTTTTGCACCGTGAAATAAGTTTGTGCTTTGTCAGGTTAATGGTATTGATTTAGCTGAAATTGAAGGAGGGGAGGTTGCAATTACCAACTTGCATTCATGCAATGGTCCTGATTTTATAATTCAAGTTCATTTTTCGATCACAGAGGACACTGACGCAAATAGAATACTCGGTAAGTATCTGTAGTTCTCTGTCCCATTCTTTATAGAAGAGGAGACAGAGTTATATCATCTTTTATTCTAGGTTGTCCACCTTTTATCTTTCTTAGGCCCTTCTTTCATCTGTTGGCATCAATGCTTTTAGTACTAGTTTTACCTTAGAATGTCACTTAGATTGTGCTTTCCTCTAATATAAAAAGCTGCAATACTTTGCAGGTTCCACAGCAATTCACGAGGCTAATGCTTGCCTGAAGTGTGTCTACTTTCCTGTTGTTCAGGTATGGCAGTATATTCTTATAGTTTCTTTTCTTTTCAGTTTACTGCGGAGGAAGTTCTTAATATAAGTACTCCAGGGGAAGGAAAACATTGAGAGAATCTTAGAGAAGTTAGAAGCTGATGGATGCAGACTGGCTGAAAGCTATGAATCTTTCAGTCGAGTGTCAATCCGACGTCTTGGCCGACTGCTTCCAGATGCTTGCTGGGTGAGTTGTGGATCTTTTTGGATATTATAATCAAACTAAGAAAAGCTGATGAAACAAAAAGCCCAGGCATCTCCCTTGCATTACATAAGATAAGGATAGTGAGTTGCAGGCTTAAATGCCTAGAAGCAATAGCACATTTAACGGTCCTTAAAACTTATGCTGCTCCAAAATAGTACAGCTTACATTGTTAATGATCACACATCTTCGAGCCTTTATCCTTTTGGATACAGCCCCCAGTTAACAGATGGATATTTAAACCTCTCTTTTGTCGCTATCTAGATCTAGTGGCCCAGTAGTCTTGCATAATCCATTTTCCACAACCATCCAAGAAGCGAGGTTTAGACACCTGGCCCCATGGTTATCCTTTCGGAAGTTGGACGACTATGACTGCGATTGCTCATCTAATGGATACATCAAGAAAGCAAGCATTCTGCAAACCTGGAAAAAGTCTGATTAAAATATTCAACAGATGGAGTTTGTGTGATCCATATTTCTTGCCTCTAGTTGACCTAATATGAAAGGTCAAACAGTCGTTACTCATTCCTCGCATGAATTTTAAGCAAACCCGGTCATGTTTAAAGCTGGTATTAAGTATAACTTCTTAGGCTGGTTTATAAGTTTTTTATTTTTGGCCAGGCTGGTTTATAGGTTTGATGAGACCATTTTCTTACCTCTATGTTGTGGCTGCTGTGCTGGGAATAGAAGACATCATGTAACCGGTTGTGTGCGTTGCATGTTAGAACAATGGTGAAATGACATCCTGACATTTCAAAACTTCTTTGCTGTTGTGCTTCAGTGCAACTCATGTTATCAACTCTAGTTAATTTTTCAACTGGTAACCCCACCAAATCATGCTCTTCCTCTTTCCTTGGTAGGCAATCTTGCCCAAAACTTATAGTCTATGTCTATGTGCTTTTACATCCAGCAAATGCCCGTGGCAACCCATTATGTCTATGACAACCACCAAAATGAACTTTTCTTGTTTCAGATCTTTGCCCACGTCAATTGCATTTTGATCATTTCTTATCCTCCCTTTTAGTGCATATATGCAAATGTTGACATCATCTTCTCCAAGCTAGTGGGTCAGCTAATAAGAACCATTTTGCAAGAAACATGCTTATACCTGTATTTTCTCGATTTTCACTCTATTAACAGTCAAGGTTTTTTGTAATTCATTTCGTATATTGTGAAATATCATCAAACTTAAGATTTCTTCCAAAATGAAGGAATTTCTGACAAGATTCGCAAGAAAACACAAATACTAAACATATTGTGGCTTATCTTATAAAAATTTCATGTGCACATTGAGAAGTCCTATCTGAGAAACTTGATCTAATTGAAAATTTTGGGTTAAATCAAGCGTCATTGTCAAGTATTTGATGCGTCCACTGTCTCTCTTTAACTCGGGTAAGTAATGTTTGCTTTCTACTACAGGGTTTGCTTCCATTCATGGAGAGACATAAGAAAGGAGATAAAGCTCACTTATTCAGGAGATCTTTCTTTAGAGTTAAATGTTTTATTGGTATGGTTATCACTGATTATTAGGACCTTTCTTATCTAGTGGGACTGCATTTTCTTTAATTCTATACATCATGAGATGTCTTACTTATATTTTGATGATGCAGAGACTTGCTTGACTGCCTATTCATGGGCCATCAGGCTTTCATTGATTGATGTCCTAGTTCTAACATTTTTATGTAACTTAAGACTTTCAAATGCTTCCATCTACTGCAAACATATGGAATAGGAACTTTTAGTAGCAAGGCCAAACAGAGTGTGCGGTTTTGGAGGTGCAAACCAGAGCAGGAACACAAAAAAAAAAAAAAAAAAAAAATGTCTCCAGCTAATTCATGTCTTTCCATAGGGATTCTTCTGAAATTTCTTGATGTATGTTGGTAGGAATGTGCCTTCTTTATGGATAAAATGGTAGCATTTTGAATGTTGCCAGAGGGATTCTTCTGAAATTTCTTGATGTGTGTTGGTAGGAATGTGGCTTCTTCATGGATAAAATGGTAGCATTTTGAATGTGGCTGTCATAAGTTTGATCAGAGTTGAGACCTCTTTATGTTGTCATATTAGCACATATGAATTCAGTGTTTTATTAGTTCCTTTAAGTGTTATATCTCAGGGCAAAACATGTTGTCATTCGTCTGTTATTTGTCAGTTGACAGTGATGTTTCCAATCTTTCTCATCGCTGTTACCTAGCTGGAGAGGAGGTTAGAAGTATGCATACACAGTAGCTGTAAGCCTTTGCAGTAAAATATTGTTCTTACTAAACTTTAAAGGTTTTTGAGTTGCCGTTTGTAGATTTTAGGATGAGTACCTTTTCTATGACATCTTAAAATAATTTAATAAATTTTTTAAATTCAATTAATGGGAAATGACAAAAGTTTGATGATCAACATTTCAAAGACAGGTCTTCTTCACTTCCTTTTCTTTTGGTTCTTCATTTGTCTAGTATCTGTTGAGCTGACTCTTTGCTTGATAAGTAAATAATGTACTTTTGGAAAACATCAAAACCGAAACATGTCTATCTTATGTAAGTGGTTCATTACTTGAAATAATTTGCTTTAGCAAAAGAGTTTATGTGTGAGATTTTGTAAGACTGCCACCACCAACTATTCTAAAAGCTTAAGCTAGTAGATAAATGCGTGTTTTAATATTTTAATATCCTATCACTCACCCTCATGCTTAGTTTGGTCTTTTTTGCCGAGTATTAAGCATGAAAAAATTTCATTGGGAGGCAAATAGGGGTTTGAAAAGATTCGGAATTAGGACCTCCTACTCTGATACCATGTGAGATTTTATAAGATCACTATCAACTGTTCTGAAAGCTTAAGCTAGTAGATGAATGCATGTTTTGATATTTCAATATTCTGTCAAATCAAAGGACCAAAAATAGGTTGAATGACGTATAGTCATCATCTAAATTGCTTGAGAAATGTAAATCGCTCATCTTCTTGTGGAACTTTTCATATAGAGATGCTCAATGCTCCATTCTTTTGACAGACAGATCTGGCCCAGCACAGCCCATTTACCAGTGCTCTTAGAAAAATTGGCAGGCCTCTTGATGGAGTAAAAGGTCATGCTTGTACATATTTCCACTATCTTCTACTTAAACTTACGTGGTTTTCACTCCAAAGTCCTTAATGAATTTTTGTCCATTATCTAGGAATAAATGTTAAAATCTACAGAGAAGAGAAGTTGTTGACTCCTTTGCAACTGGAAAAGGAGTATTCTGATTGGATTATCCAAATGCATGATCGTTATGATGAAGAGGTTGACAGCGGCGAGGACCAAGCTGTTTTCATAATCAACCCTGGAAACAAGAAGGCACTTGGTGTATCATCCGACGGTATGTAGAAGTGATATATATCATAATCTGGTGGATTACCGGTGAAGTTCTGCTATGTCACATGAAAGTGGTTCGCTATTCAGTCTTTTCCTGTCTTGCGCAAAATGTTTGATATCTTTTGAAATTCTTTGACCACACTACTTCCTGTTTTACCTATTATTTGTTTGCTTTGCTGCTCGTGGTGCAATTAGTTAATATAAAAATTTATATCTTAGTTGTGAGAGTGCACCGTCGGATGAAAAGGAAGGGAGTGTCTTGGAGATCTGGCCAGAAAATCAAAATTCTCAAAGGAGCATGTGCCGGAGTGCACAAGAAGAATGTCTATGCTACTCTGGAATATTTTTTGCTTGAAGGACTTCAAGGAGATGGAGGTGGTAAGAAATGATATACCTGCGTTTATTTAATTGCTTTTACTTCGAGCTTTCTGCGAAAAGATACTTTTATTGTGGGCATGTTAGATTATCTCAGTATGCCTAACAGATAACGTTTATACTTAAACAGAATGGAATTTTTATTTGAGCATGCGATTCGAAGCATAAAGAGATACTCTGCATCTAATATGTACAGACATTGTAGCTTCTATGGTAACTCTAAGTTTCAAACTGGTGCCTATTCCATAGTAGTCAAATGATTTTTCAGACAATTTATTTCACCATCAATGACTTGATTTTTATTATGTTTTCCAACGAGACTTGGACAGAAAAGGAGGTTCCTTAGAAGTGTCCCACATTGATCAGCGGAAGCATTTTGCATTCAAACCATCAGTCAGTACTTATGTTCACTAGGATTGAAATGAAAGAATTAGATCATGTATTAATTCGGAGAAAAATCTTGGGATCAAGTTTTAACCGTCTATCTGCTCATAGGGGATTTCCAGATCAGAAGATCCCTCAACTCAATTGAGAAAACAGTTTATATATTGTGACGATGTTCCTCTATTCTATTCAATGAAGTGTATTGGTCAATTGATCTGACCGTCTTCTCTCTGCAGGAGAAGCACGAATCATATGCAGGTGAGTCACTTTTCGATTTTCTGTGGTTGAAGTGTTTTCAGTTTTCATCAACTGATTGGATACCTCAAGATTCTGCTAACAAGCTGTCCCTGCATTATTTTGCGTGAAAGGCCACTAGGGGTGCCTGATGAGAAAGGCTGCATCCTCAATAAGCACGATGGAAACGTTTGCTTGGAGGTTCAGAGTTCTGTATCTATCCCTATTGGAGTAATTGACTCTGGAGAGGTATCTATTTGATTATTTGAATGTCATTTTACTTCTTTATGTCGTATAATGTCCAAAATCACGATTCTTTGTGGTCTCTACTCAATCTTGAGCTTCCAAACCCAGTTAGTAGCTGTTGGGAAATCCGAGTGGGAGTGCCAGTTGGAGAAGCAGCGCTTGAAAGCTCCATCTTCGATTGACTTGCTAGATGCCAACCAATGTGAAGAGTTAGGAATTCATGAGGTACGTGTCTAATTAGGGTTTTGTAAATCGATCTTCAATTCACAGGTGACTGCAGAAAGTAGTTCTTGAAGCATCCTATATAACCTTGTTCGAGCATTTTATAGCATCTAGGTGAAATCTGTTGGTCTGAAAGGTTTAAGAGCTAAGGAGATTTTCTGCATGATGTTACATATTGTGTTCCTTCTCCTTAGAATAACTGCTGACCTGAGAATACTATTGAGATTTATCTGTCCTCCGTCTATATTACTAGCCTATTCATATTTTCTTTTTGTCTTTTTGTTTTCAGGCGTTACCAGTTCATGCACCCATTCCTGCTGGACAAGACCCTCCAAAGGAAATTGTAGCCGTTGTTCGGCCAGCAAATTTCAGTTACTCCACTGCTCCGAAGAACTTGGATCAGAAGTACATTGTCAAAAATAAAATGGAAATGTCAATGGAAGTCAAATTCAGTGGCGATTCTGATAATGGTCGAGAAAGTCATCTTTATTCATCTCGCGTGACACCATCTTGTTATAGAGGATATCATGGTCTATACATCTTTTCCTTGCAGCACAAGTCTCATGAACTATTTCAGAAATCCGGTGTATATAAATTTCTGTTTCATATGGTAAGCAAGCATCTTTAACTCTTTTCTGCCAGCTAAAGAAACAGGGACAAACTTTATCACCAAATGCTCTTTTTATTGTGTAATACCTCTCAAACATCATTTTGTTGACATGTACTTTTGATCAGGATGAGACAAGCTGTAAAAACTATGAAAAAGAAGTGACAGTTCTTGCATCTGCTGAGGTTGGAAGGTGGCAACTTTTGGGCTATGATAAGAATGAGCATCTTAGAGTCAGGTAAGGATGGTAAGAAGTTTTTGATAGTACCAACTTTTTACTCTTTTGTTGTATATGTGGAGCTCCAGGTTTGTAATGTAATTTGTTGGCTATTTTGACAGGGTTGGATCATGCTTTCCACCTTTAGATGTTGCATGTTATGACAAATATGGGAACCTCATTCCATTCCCATCAACTCCAAAAGTCAATTTGCAATTCAAGATGGGTAACGGCATGTTGATTTGTGTAAAGAAAATGAAGGCAGGCCTTTCATCTGACAAAAGGACTCTAAGAATTAAGGTGCCATGCGCATCTATTTAATATGTCCGGCCCATCTCAGATTTGCACACTTTACTAAAATTTAACTCTATCGAGATACAGTAGTATCTCAAGCATTGTTGTGGTAACTCAGATTTTCTGATTGTGTAGGATATACTAATAGAAAGTGGGGATTTAGACATCATCCGGCCAAACTATGAGGGCACAATGCTTTTATGTCCACCGGATGAATCTTTGTCCATTTCTATACCATGTAAAGGTATCGCATTCCGGATTAAATTCCTTTACAAGCATGAGCGTGAGATTTGTTAATTGTTTAGCTATTGATATGCCTGGAAATTATTTTCTCAACATTCTCATAGTTATTCCTGGACATGTGCGGCGAGTGTTGGCACATCCATCCATGCGAAGTATCCAAATGCTTCCTGGGTGCATAGTACAAGAACTCAAATTGGAGGTAAAAGCACATCCTCTCAAGCCTTGTGCTTAAGCCCAATTGTGAATGAAGTTTCTAGCACTATTTGTACGAGAAAATACTCAATCATGTGCAGACTGTTACTAGCGTGCACATATTGCATAGCCGTGGTCCTCAGTACATTTTCCTGACCGCAATGGCAATTATTCTACTTGCCATGTATAGTTCTTAGTCTTTCATAAGGTATTTTATTGGATGGAAATTGAGGCCTGGTCTTTCTCTTTTCAATTGAAAAATAACAAGTATCTGAGATAGAACTTCTTTGAACTTTTTAATTGCGTACCTTGTAGAACTTCACCATACGACAGAAAAAGCAGTGTAAGATAACCTGGTCCAAACTGGAATATCATTATGTTTAGCCAATAATTCGCTGTATATTTGCAGAAGAAATTTTTTGCCACTCTTGCTTATGTCTTTCGTTTGATTCATTTCCTTCAGATGTTTGATGCTTATGGAAATCATGCTTTGAAGGGCTCTGAAGTTCTTTTGAAGGTTGAGGGATTTTCCATTAAAGATCAGATGGGTAAAAAGCACAAGGTGATGTGCTTTCCCAGATTCCCTGTGGTGCTATTGCGTAAATTCTGTAATTAATTATTTGTTCTCTTATTCTATGTTTGGGAGATGAAGGAAAATGGGGGAAATGAAAATTTGGGCGGAAAGTGGGTAGGTAAGAATTCGGAATTTTTGTGAGTTTGGAAGGAAAATTCAAAGTTTTGTTTAGTTACACCTAAATTTTCTTCCCTCCACTCTCCCAGACAAAGCTTCAAAGATGGCCTTTGTTGACACCGATTCAGCATGTTAGTCAGGGCATTTATCTTTCCATAGTTGCATATGAGGTGCATGAGAGCGTTTAACTGAAGCAACAGGAACTTTGTGGTGATTTTGCTCCCACATTTACCTACATTTCTGTTGTTATTATTGGGAATGACCCTGCTGGCATTTTAGATATAGGGCATAAACTGTTCAAGCGATGAAATAGCATGTCGGTGGCCCAAAAGATTTGGCGCATTGTAGAGGTGTATTGTGTATTCATACCATATTTGGAACAGCATATGCATTGCTGATGGTTTAGCCTCTGTCGAAAATTATTTAAGAGAAGGAATAAATTCCTTGTTCAGGTGGATCATGATGGATTTGTTCATCTCAGTGGCA
Source organism: Eucalyptus marginata (assembly GCA_014182565.1). Lineage (NCBI taxonomy): Eukaryota > Viridiplantae > Streptophyta > Magnoliopsida > Myrtales > Myrtaceae > Eucalyptus > Eucalyptus marginata. The sequence continues at coordinate 1,104,044 of CM024591.1, read as the reverse complement.
TGTTGAAAGTTACTGCAGGTTACAATCAAAATGGTATGAACCTTGAGTTTGTAGCTTGGACTTTTACTTTGATCTCTTCAAACGTTTTCTGGGTAATCTTTAGTTGAAGGAAACTGTGTTTACAAAAGAACATCAAGTAAAGTAGAGTAGAGTATAGCTCAAATTCTTGCAATAACTTTCACAAGCTATATCTAAATTTAATGAACATGGTAGAGTGATCATGTATTCACCATTTAGGGGGCAGGTGGTATGCTAAGACTTACTTTCAGGCATATTTCCTTCTCTTTTTGCAGTTTTGTAGCTCAGCTCATTATTACATATTAATTTGCTGATTGAGCCTCCAACCAAGAATGCTACTACTAGGCCTATGGCCATTAAAAAATGCGGCCCATTCATGGTCTTAATTATAATCCCAACCTTCTACCATTAAAATCACTTCGTAAACTATTATGGGATTCATCATCGATAGGGCATTTTCTTTTCTACGCAAAGCTCGTTAATCTCTTGAAAAGTGCTAAATTTTGATTATCACAACTAACTTCTTAGTTCCTACATTGCCATTAAATCAATGCAGTTTATTTTGAACCGAGGGTGGACTTATCACTCTCAATATAATAAAGAAAGTTACAAGAAGCAAATAACTCAGAAATTCTATAGTAAAAGAAAAACATACTCAGCCTATCATTATTACCTTTTATTACTGAAAAGTTTCATCCTTATTCTAAACTAATCTATACCTGTTTTCATTCTTTCAAACTAATTCCTTTTCCTTGATGAGGGTTAAAAAAATCCTGCTAGTATAAACCTAAAACTTGTTCATTTTTTTTTTTTTTTTTGGAAATTTTTCGTGTATCTCTTGATGAAATTACTTTAACCTTGCTTGAATTGGGAATGGGAAGAATTTAGCGATTATGTAAAACATAAGAAACATTAGAGGTAGCATCATCGACACATATTGAGGTTTACTGTAATCACAACAAAGTTTGAGTTTCAATTTACCATAATACAACTAGTAGACTCGATGAATCAATATTTTAAAATAATTACATTGAGTCACCTTTTATTTCTTCAACTTATGAATTGACCATACAGTTTATTCAATTAGTATAGTTTACACTCCAAGTCGATCAACTTTAGTTATTCATTGTAGCGTTGATTGATTGAAGCTTAACATGACACCTATAAACAAAGATTTGGGTACTCCCAATTTATGAGGTAAATAAGAGTCCTTTTTCTTGGAGTGCAGGCTTTCTGCGGTGTGGACTCAAAATCTCATAGTTTTATTTAAAAGGTGTTTTATTTTAATCTTGCTTCTGGGACATATCAGTTGATGATATTTATTGCTAGGAACTAAAATTATGGTGTTTGTATTTCATGTTCACACAGCATCTATCATAATAATTTTGCTAAAGATTTAATATGGAGTCAGTAATCAGATTTGTGGGTAGGGAGATGAGTAAGGATCTGAGAATGTAATGTTCCCTTAATAATAGTGATTCCAAATCTTTTGTCAAAGTCTATATTTCTGTATGTGTAAGAAAATGTTCTCATAATTTTAAACTATTATAATAAGGATTAGAAGTACCAGGCATCTAGAAAAGGCGCAATTTCTTTACCAACAACTATCTATTTCGTTAAGTTCATTGGAGGGTATGAATTCACATTTCACTATATTGAAGGAACAATAGATTCCATATGGTCATCACGTAGCAGCTGTGCTGAAAGTGAAGCTTCAATAGTTGTACTATCAAGTGTTTTAAGTTTCAAACTTATAGCAACTACTGACTGTCTGGGGATAACTACATATATTACCTGCATACAGTATCGCTGTCTGTTACAACCGGCGGTGAAGAAATATTCAAGGAAGAGCTCCAAACAGAAAAAAGGGAGCTCGGAGTTGCAGAACCAGTTAGTATAGTCTTCTGCTTCTAGTTGCACAATGATTTCAATTTCAGAAACTTGTTTTAATGTTGGCATGATTTACAGGTGCCTCAGCTTTGTGCGGCTGGTTCCCAACTAGAGAATTTCGTCTTCGAAATTGTGGATACAGAGGGTAATCTCGATGAGAATATCCACAATGATGAGGAAAATGGCCATTTTCATACACTTTCCATAAAACTGGACTCATCCGTTACAAAAACAACCACTTTATATGCTTTCCGAAAGGGGCGATGCACTATTCCTTCACTTACTGTCCCTCGAGATGCTGGTTGCTTTAGCTTTTCTGCTGTTCATTCTCGTCACCGAGAGTTATCTTCGAGCATCAAGGTCGCAACGTTTTATTTCTGGTAATGTGTTGGTAATTTGCAGTGGTACATTTATTGAACTTGATTTGTATACGCAGATTGGCATTCAGCCTTCTTCAGATTTGCAGCATGAGATTCAAACCTTATGTCCAAATACGAATATAATGATGCTACAGGACAAATCAACCCCTAATAATATAGGGAATGTACTTTCCATCATCAAGAATGAGGTATTGTGTTAGATCTTTATTGCACATTACATCCCTCTCATAAATCTGGTTATTTGTGGTTTGTAAATTCCTATTGTAATCTTGAAGTCGTAACTATTCTTTAAGTACCTGGCTTTAAGATTCTAAATTTAAGCTTCTCATGTTCTAATGAGGTCAGTCGAAGCTAATGCCCATCATCCTCACATACTTATATGGTCAGTTGTGCCTTGTGACTTACAATTACTGCTCCTCACAGGTTCTTGAGGAAACTGCTTTGTGCATTGAACATCGGGAAAGGGTAAATTCCTATTGTAATCTTGAAGTCGTAATTATTCTTTAAGTACCTGGCTTTAAGATTCTAAATTTAAGCTTCTTTCATGTTCTGATGAGGTCAGTTAGTTGCAGCTAATGCCTATCATTCTCACATACTTATGTGGTCAGTTGTGCCTTGTGACTTACACTTACTGCCTCTCACAGGTTCTTGAGGAAACTGGTTTGCGCATTGAACATCGGGAAAGGGTACTGAAGTTGCTGCATGACCGGAAGGTTGAAATAGAGCAATCTTTGGTGGAGTTAGGAGGTGATTTGTCTTGGTTAATTCTATTACTGAATAATAATTGGTTTTTATAAATGCATGCAACACTGTTTGGCAATGACGCGCATTTCTTTGTCCTTGTGGTCTTGTCGATATCAGTGACCTATGGCTACTTAGTTTGGGAAGTTTAAAGAATATAAATCCATGTTTTGATTGTCATATTATGACTCTCTCATCATATTATCATCTTTGTCTCTAGATGAAGAAATGTGATGCTTTTTGAAAAAACGATTTGCCATTTACTCCAACATACAATATATATAGATCTGAATCAAGTTAGGACAAAAATGATTGCTCAGTTAATGGTTGCTTTTCACCAAAATCACCTGGGGTGCGATTATTCACTTTGCCTAGCAAATCCAGTTGTGACAAGTAGGACCTACATTACTAAGTTAGGTCTATGGGGATGACCAACTTTTGCAGTTTATGCAGGGCCTTACCCTTTGAACATTGTGGACTGCTTTTTCGCCAAAGACGAAATGATAGACGTGATAGAAAACAGAGATGGCTCGGCGGCTTCCGTTCTCTGTGAACTGATCAGAAATTTTGCTTCAGAAGGACCACATGGAGGATCTAGAGATGGCATCATTGGTGTGGTTGCACTTCTTGGAACAATTTGCAATATTGAGCTTAGCAGGTAAACTATCACTGACCCTTCTATTTGACCCACTTGTTCAATGTTGCGAATACCCTTTTCACCTTTTAGACAAATTGATACTTAAAGCTGCATTTTCCATTTTGAAGGATCTTAGCCAAGTATCTGGGTGAAGATCAAATGCTCGGGATCGTGTGCACAAACTCCGAGACGGCATTTAGTCTCGAGACATATGACAAAAACGGAGAAGTTGATCTCCAAAATGCTGTTTATGCAAAAGCAGCTGAACTTGGCAAGTCTATTAGTGGTGAATTTCGTGTCATATGTCTTGAGGAAATAAGGTACATAAGTGGTATTTTTATAATTTTATAGCATTTACTGTTATGGAAGATCATATTCCTTGACCAACTTAATCGAGTTCTTGAAAGCATTTCCTCATTCATTTGCAATAAACCTTTGGTAGCCCATACAGAGGAGAGATTGAAGGCTGTGATCCTCAAAGGAAACTGGCTTTGCCTCATCCTACCTTACCTAGTGGAGAAATCCCTCCAGGCTTCATGGGATATGCAGTTAACATGGTCGACATAGACTTTGATCATTTGGCAACCAGAACAACTGAAGGCCTTGGTCTACGAGAAACACTATTTTATCGGCTTTTTGGCAAGTTGCAGGTTTATGACACTAGAGAACACATGAAGCAGGCCTCTGTCTGCATAGATCACAGTGCTGTATCACTGGATGGTGGAATAATACGAGAGGACGGCTTGATTTCTCTAGGCTTCTGGTATCTCCGTTTCTCCCTCCAATTTTCCAGATGTCGTTAGTAACTATAAAATTTCTGTGACTAGGGTCTGACCTAACTGAAATTAAAAAAGAAAAGGAAGTTGGTTGCTATTCCTGATAGTCACTGATCAAGCTAAATATTCTTCTTTGCATTTTCTTTGAGATCGAGAAAAGGTAGAGAGACATTTTAGATGCGTAGTCAGTCATTCTTCAAATTGATCGAGGAAGTTGTTTCTTTGCTGTAAAAGCTGTTGCAGTAGCAAGAATAGCCTGTGGGTTGTTTTTTCTATTTGTTTCATAATCTTAAGCAAGTTTCACAACACCATACTATTACACATGCTCTGTTGATTATTACGGCTCCTGAGTTCTCGGTTGACCTGATTGCTAGTTCATGTTTAAGGAAGGATATCTCCATTAACTGCTATGAGTGACCTGGTTTACCATTTTGCCTCTTCAGGAAGCCAGACATAATCTTTCCTGTTGTCACATCTGAAATTCATATAAATACTTTGCCGGAGAGTACACAAGTAGGGATGCAGATTGCAGAGGCTATGTCGGAGTTGAGAGTGACCCTATGCAAGATACGTAAGATTACAAGAGCTTGCGAGGAAGATAAGCGGCAATTTTTGGGGAAGACTAAGGACTTTGTCAGTAATGGACACAGCCGAGGCTTTCATGAAAAATCACTGTCCGAAGGTGGAATTCTGCCCGGATAATTATGTCTACCCCACCATTTCCTCGTGAATTATTTCAAGTTTTATATTTCCAGCCTTGGAAACATGGGATAATTGTCTATGCCGAGTAAATGAAAGAGAACGAGAGAATCACTGAGTGTGTTTTTGATGCAGCCCACATTGATTACCAGCTCTCTCGACCAAGAAGATCGGCTCGCATTCAAGCTCGACGAAACCGAGAAGCCGTATCGATAACTTGAGTCCATCCCGGAAGTTTGAAAGACACCTTGGGAGCCATGAAGACGCTTTTATTGCTATTTACTATTTTTCTAGTTTCAACGCTTTGTTTTTATTTCGTTAACAATATAAGCCATCCAATTCCTTGTAGAAGACAAACGACGTTTGATATGAAAAACTTTGCTTTGAAGCAAGTATCGTGAACCTTGTAGAGTTCATACTTGAAAACCTAGAAGAGTTTTCACTCTGTCCTTGAAGAGTCGGAGCTTTCGAAATCTGCATCCTTGAAGAGTTGCAGTCATCGATCTAGAAGAATCGGTGCCCCCTCAACTTCCTTGGAGGCCTAGAAGAGCAACCAACGGAGTTTCTATCTTTTCCTATTCTGTTCGTTATTTCCAACCCAATTTCGACCATCCTACAGTGCTTATTTCAAAAAACCCAAAACATAGAAATTGTAGATCCAGAAGTCTTTGTTCATTTGGCTTTGGAATCAGGTCGATCTGATATGTATCGACAAAAATACAACTGTTCTCCTGAGCTTGCGCAGTGCTGAAATTTCTGTTCCTGTGTGCGAGTCACTCTCCCGATCCTATTGTTTGAGAAAGCCTACCCTTGGCTCGCATCAGTTTTTTGCAGCTACCAATTTTTTGGAATTGAAACTGTTACCATAAGTTGAACATTTTTGTCCTCTTTGTTGGATTGATGTTCCGGAATCATTAGTCAAGAGGCATCACTTCATCTATCTATCCTCCTAAATCGTAAGTTTCAAAATCAATGCCAATAGGGTACATCGGATTGTGGGGAGGCCAAAGTGAAGGAGTGAACGGAGACATGGAAAAGGGAGCAATTGAGGGAGTGCAGAGAAAAGAAACCTTTGGCGACGTCATGAGAAAAAAAAGTTTTGTTTTTTTCTAGCACACTTATAATCTTCAAAATTACGTGAGTATCGTTATTTTTTCTCGAATGTCTTTGTTGAGATCTTATTGATATCAAAGTTAGTAAAATAATGCACATTCTCTTGTATTATGCATTTTGATTGTAGAATAAAAGCGTTATCGATTTTGTGCCCTAAATTTTATTTCAAGGCAATAATTAGGTTCGGAAAAATTAAAGTGAATTAATATATAATTGGATTTGATCAAGTCCAACTATATGAATAGATTGATTGTAAAATACAAAAGGAAAAGGTATTATTACATGAAAAAAGCAAGAATATCTTTGATTAGATTTAAAGTAAAACAAAAGGAGCAGAGAAAAAGAAAAAGAAAAAAAAAAGAAACAGAAATTTTAGAAAAAGGATACACTTTATATTTTTTATGGTAAAAATAAACCCAAAAAAAAAGAATATCTCAGAAAAAATAGAATAATATGAAGAAGAAAAAAAACTCAAAGAAAAAAAGCTTGGAGGCGCCACGGCACCAGCATTCCAACCCGCGGTTAACAGGCCCGTCACCCACTTGGGCCGGGCCCTCGGCCCATGACAAAACTTTTTCAGGTTGGGTCGCATAGGCTCAAATTTTAAAAAATAAAATTCGCCTACGTTGAATGTACGGTCTTTAATAAAGAAAATTCAATACCGGCTTCAACAATATGTGCTAGCCCAAAAGAATTTCCAACAATTATCATGGCTAATATCTGAAAGAGAACAACCGTATATTTTTACACAGCAAACGAATTAGCAAATTCAAATGAACGAACACCTCAGTTATGTGAGAAATAGAAATACAACGAGATGATTATCGAGAATGAAAACATGTGTCAAAGACATGCCACAACATGGAAAAGCTCGATACATAATAAATTTCACAGGAAAATGTACGTCAAATAGACACCATCAAAGATAATCATTATCATTAAAATGCTGTAGAGTAGAGAAAAGGTATCAATGCCCAAGCGTACTTCTCAATTTTGGGCTTCACCTGACCACCTCTCGATGGATGACTTTATAAACGTAGTATAACTCACACTACATTTTTTCTGAGTCGACATTTCAATAATCGAGAGTGAATGTTTATATGGAAGCCAAAACTCTGGCACCAAAAAAGGAAAGAGGAGAAAAGGAGACAAATGGGGTTGAATGCCGGCTATTTATAGGCACATTGCTGCAGTTTATCACTGGCTTCCAAAGATTGGTGGTGTGGTGGCATGGATATGCGTTGGTCCCATCCGGAATTGAAGGACTTGCATTCATTGAATTCACCATGGTTTGAGTTTAGATGCCATTCCACGACTAGCGCTTTCCTGTCTTGTCCTGAATATTTGATGTACTTGCCATGTGTGGAAGATCTTGGATAGTCTTCAAAACTTCCACAACTTCACTCATCCAGGGACGAGCATCCGGATCCATTTCAAGGCAGCGAACAGCCAACTGCAAAGCAATCTGGGCACCTTTTCCTGAGAATTGATTTCCGAGCCTTGAATCTATCAATTTGTACAGACTTGTTTCCTCTTCCAGATGTGACCGAACGTAGTCAACAAGGAGAAGCCCATCATCAGTGAAGTCATAGGGTTTTCTTCCGGCCAGGATTTCGAAAAGGACCACACCAAAACCATAGACATCACTCTTTATTGTGAAGTGCCCTGCAATAATATATGTGCGGTCAGTAGTCAGGAATACCTAGAATACGTACCAGTTGATCCTAATTGGATATAAATACAATGCATGGAGTACCCGCCAAATATCTCAACCACCTCTAGCAATCAAAAACAGGTAAGGTTGAGACGATAACTTTGTTCTGTCCTTCCATCACTCCTTTTTTTATTATGATTATACTAGTCAAGCACCTCGGACATTGCTGTGGATAAATAGCTATTGAGTATTAGTGAAATTATCTAAGCAATTGGCGGCATAGAAGTGTACTAAAGCCCAAATTGTGATATTATCGATGATGGCAATTACAAAATACAATATTGTATCTCGTCATAATAATATACTTCATTCATGGACTGCCATGTCAAGGTATTTGCTTATGTGAAGTAGTACTTTATAGCAAGAGCTACAGCTGATCATACCATTCTTGCAAATCGTGACAATATATGAGGACAGAGCAGAGACAGGATGCACAAAGAGAAACTGAGGTCATATCAGTATATGACGGTCCCTGTAATTCTCTTGTCTTTGGTCACATTTGATATCTACCAAATTCAATTCAGTTCCTTGTCATGATTGGTGCATGCCGTGAATGAGTGTGTAGATTGGGGCTGTTCTCCTTTTCTATACTATAGGATAATTTGACATGTCAAAAATCTTACTCAACCACTTTTGTGCAGGTTATTTGGACATTTCTCATCCACAAATTGCTCGTAGAAACATACACATACCCATCATCATCCATTCCGGGGCAGCATAGCCAATTGTTCCCCTGATAGGGGCGGAGTGAGACTCATCTCCCTCGAGAACAATCGCAAGTCCAAAACCAGTAAGCTTGGCATTGTAGTCCTGAAAGACACGAGTAGCGAAAAAATCAAACATCATGATTAAAAAGGAAAAAGGACTGTCACCACAGCTTTTGCTACATACAGCATCTAATAGGATCTTGGAAGGATTAAAACTACGAAATATCACTGGCGGTTCTGCCTCCCCATGAAGAAAAGCAAGACTCTTTGCAGCATCCAGCGCTATTTTCATCCTGGTAGACCAAGTAAGAGGCAATTTCCCTACACAACCCACAAAAGAACACAAGAATTAACTAATAAAATGTTTGTCATCACAGATAAATCAATATTCCCTTTCTGAAGCCACCATAGTCAAAGATAGTTTGGTTAAAACTGATACCAACTTTTGGAAAATAACTGCTGAGAATTAGTAGGCAAGACAAGAATATGGTAGAAACTACAGCAGGATTCCCTAAATGACCGAGTTAGAGAGAATTAAGTCTCAGGATTCCCTAAGATGTACTACTGAGAGACAAAGATGATAAAACGTTACTAAAATCACACACGGACGAAGCTGCTAGAAAGTGACATTTCATGACCATATCACATGATCTTCCGCTATTTCTTTCGTTTTTTTTTTTTTTTCCCTGGCATCGAACTATAATGTCCTCTGAGTATATGAAAACATTGAAAGTCTCTGGTATTGTATCCTTTTGGTCGGTGGCACCAACATCGAAAAAGCAATTTACATTAAAAAAAAAAAAATCAGTCAGAAGAACATTCAACAGAGTATGAGCATTGTAAATTATTTAGGAAATTATGGTTCCGAACCCTACAATCTTCTGGAAAGACGTCCATAATAAGGACAAGTAACATTTTTTTCTCCTTAAAATTATTATCAGATTCTAGTAGCAATCAAATAGTTTTCTTGGGAGACATGACTTCCATATCCAGCTACAGGTGGGTCGTTTTACCGTGAGTACTTATATAGTACGAACATAATGTAGGACATGTCATTAAGGGCACCAAGCACATGTTAAAGGACAAGTGCGCATACTTTCAAAGAGGTGATCTTTCAAGCTCCCTCGTTGCATACACTCATATATAAGCAGCCTTTGGTTGCCTTCCACGCAATATCCAATTAACTTTACCAAATTTGGATGCACTAGATGACCAAGAATACTCACTTCAGCCTGGCACGTGGAAAGTGCAAGAGTTCAAAAGTCATACTAACTGTCAAACATGCATTAATCCAGAAAGAAAAGATCATCACATGAAATATTACCAGCCATCGTTCGTGAGCCAGCTGCCCACTTAGCTCGCAAATCTTAACAGCAACAGTCAACCCAGTGCCAGGGCTCGCAGGAGCAGTCCCATTTTCTTCGATCCAACCCTTAAAGACTCGGCCAAAACCGCCTTGACCGAGCAGACCCTCGGGACTAAAGTTTCTTGTAGCTAACTTAAGATCCTTTAATGAGAATTTCCGCAGCTGAGGAGCGACTATTAATTTCTCATTCGTAAATCCACGTACAGAGCCAAAACCACCTTTACCAAGAAGACTTGCAGTACTAAAGTTTCTAGCAGCTAACTTAAGATCATTAAATTTGAATTTCTGCAGCCGAGAAGCAACTTTAGGTTCCCTTTTGAGTTTATAAGTTGAACGGTCTGCATTAACAGTGGTTGTAGACGAAACCACAGTAGGAGCAGGCTGCTCTCTGCTTGCATCATTTGGAATGCTTTGTGCTGCTCAAATACGAAATTAGCATATCAGACGAAACAAATGACCATCGATTTGGTCACATAGGGGAACAACAAGCACCAAGCCACTTCATCTAAACAGGAATTAAAAGATGAATCACCTATTCTGCCAGTCGGCCTAGCAACTGTTACTTTTCCAATTGAAGTAAGTATCCGGTCCCGAATAGGGAAGGGTATGTAGCCACGTAGGTGGATATTTGTGGTTTACAAGAGAAAACTATGACTTTCTTCTACTTGCAATCAAAGCGATGGAAAAAGATAAGCAGCAATAAATCTACCTACTCTAGATCTGTCACAAACTTATGTCTTCCTATGAGATACATCGCTATAATCACCCGTTACTAGATGACCAAACCAACTCTGCCAATAAAAAATCTCCGGGAATAGAGAGCACTCCTAAGGACACTTTAAAAAATCTCTGGGAACAGAGAGCACTCCTAAGGACACTGGCAATTAACTCCAACTTGACAAGCTTTACTGGGGCAAATGCATAACCCATCAAAATGCAAAATCAGAATTAGACTATAAATCCACACTAACAGCTACATATAATAGTAAAATATCCCACTTTGCTTCTTTTGGGGTTTATAATGGTCCTATGGTCTGCATCCACTTAATGCTTAAACTTTCAGATTTTGAACTTTTAATTTGGTACTAGAGCCAACTCTCAATTTTCCATGCCCCTCTTTACATTTCATTTCAAGTGAGTTATTTTCTATATCATACTCGTTAAATGCATTCATCATATAATTTATCCAGGGTTGCACATGAGAGTGAGTATTAAAATGTTGAACATCACTTATTTAGAGAGCTTATGATAACCTTCGTTTTAAGTAGCGGCAAATAGCAGTCAGCAAGAATGAAATTCATATCAATATCGGGCGTTGTTGGCCCTATTGTGGTGATGACACCTCCGATGAGGTTGATATGCCACATCCATGATTATTGCAATGCAAACGGTAACACAATTAGAAAATTTTATATATATGTAATCTCTCTTGCCTTAGTAGCTTAAGCCTTTTGGTTGGACTTTGTAACATACACCAAACATTAATTTCAAATTCATTCTTACACCAGACCAATAATAAACAAAAAGTATGTTCCTTTCCTTTTTCCCTTATAGCACCTCCAACAAACACAAGCAGAATATCATGATAACAAATACGGTATTTCCACAGAATGTAAAACAGGAATTTCGATCAGCTATTCACAATTGACATTGATAATAACTCCCTCAGTACTGTAATGAAGAACTCTCCTACCAAAAAATAATAACTAAGTTAGCTAGTGTTACCTCAATCTACAACCTTGAAGCACGTTTACAGCGGCAAAAATAGACTAGCAATCCAAATCACTGCACACTAATGCTGTGCCGATATTTGGTTTTGTACACTGAAAATATATGCATCAGAAGTAGTCATAGTTCTGAAGCTAACATCAGAACGACAAGAATTTTGTATAGTCAGCTGCCGCTGCCTCATTCATAAACATTTCAAGGGTGATACGAGATATACGATTTGAAAGAAGATCAGATTTCATTCAGATATGTGTTAACTTTCCAATTTTCTCTTCATTAAGGCTGGGCCTTGCAGCTTTTAACTTGTTCAACCAAATATATAAAATGAAAGGGAAAGAAAACGACAGGCATCATCTCAACAGAACAATGCTCTCCGCTGATAATTACTCTTACCTTTAGTCCCTGTCAGATGATTGCAACAGATTTCATCAGGTGATGGACTCTTGAGATTTGGACAATCGATAATGCTCATTCGTTCCAAGTTTGGTGCAATGCGTAAGCCACTGGAAATGCTAACGAGCTCTGGCAATGAGAATAGGGATATCCTTTTCATGTTGGGGAGAAAGTGAGTACTATCGTCAACAGAAGTATCTTCATGCGTCACTAAACTTGAGACATGTGGGCAGTCTTCGACTTTGAGCTCTTCTAAGCTATCAAGGTTTTTCAGTAGGTCAGGTGTAAATATAGTAGTCAACTGAGGGCATGTGACTAAGGCCAAGCATTTGAGATGAGACAAGGATCCTCGACGCGGCGGCCCCTCATAAATGCACCTCAAACTCTTCATATGATATACATAGAGATATTCAAGTGACTCGAGAAACCTCGTGTCATCCTCCCATGTTTCTGATACAATTTCACTTCTATCAGCTTCATCGTACATGTCAGTTCCATCAATAATAACCCGAATCTCATTACACTCCCCAATTATGCAGCATTTCAGTTGCTCCATGTTCTCAATCCCAAAATCAGATAGCTTAGTGACATCCGTATGGCGGTCTAAGAAAAATGCAGTAGCATGCGAAAGCGTCTTTTGGATATCTGTAGGCACCCCCACACCATTTACATATTTCAGGGATCTATCCCAGTGTTCTAACTCAAACTCAAGATCCACTAGGAGTCGATTCATTATGCGTTCATCATGATTGCCAACAATGAATTTGAAATGTGACAATGATCTAGACACCTCTGATGCACCAAACCATTTGAATTTCCTGAGATGGTCCACTTGAGGAAAGTACAGTTTAAGTGTATCCAGACTCATCAAGCCACAAACATCATCAACAATATCTTCCACAACACTGTCCCACCTCTCATCCTCTGGATTTACATCAATACTTAGCTCTTCTAATTGGGATAGCGCGGAAAGAGTGCCTTTAGGAATCAATGCATTTGCTTTTGCAGATTTTGTGCCCAGATATATGCGTGGACAAAAAGATAATTCTAGGCAAGTGAGCTTTGTTAGCCTCGCAATCTCCTTGGGCAGATCCATGATCTCAGTCCCTTCAAGGTCAAGCACCTCAAGCTGCTGAAGTTCTCCAATTTTTGGAGGTAACACCATCAATAGCTCACAGTGATTTAAGAATAGTCTTTTTAGGCTGCTTAACCTGAATAAAGACTCTGGCAAGGACTTGATCCGAGTTCGAGATAAATTCAGGATTTCGAGAGCAGGCATGTAATCAAAGAAAGACGGACTAAGTGTTCTGAGCTTGTAATTTCTATTTAGAAACAATACCAAGAGTACAGGACATCGAGGATCCTCGGGTAAATCAGTCAACTGATTTTCCATCAAGCAAATCTCTGTGTAAGACTGCCATTGTGTGACCTCCGGAGGCTCCATCAATCCTAGACCCCCACGCATAGGGATCGTTCTGCTATATTCAGGCGGACTGGACTCAATGTCCTTGGACCATATCTCAATTTCCTCTGACGATTGCGGGCTACCTGATGATGAGTAAAGATGATGAACAATCCTACTATTCCAGCCAAAAACCAAAAATGTATGACAAAATTCAAGGAAATGAAGGAACCGCAAGAGATGTCGAAATCGGCTGCTTGAACGGACGAGCCTATAACCGAAGCAGGACCTAAATCGAAGGCCTGTGGTGGAGAACTTGCTTTCGTCCTACTCCCATGGCGTCCCAACTGCTCAATCGACTGTGGCTTGCTTCTGATGTTCCCCATGATCGCAGGAAGAAGCGATCAACGCACGCACTGTCCACGATTTCCAGATGTCCCAATAAGTCAGCCAACAACAAGTTCTTGTAATAGAGAGAGCAGTTGAAAATATCTTAAGAATCTGAAAAGAAAACTTGATCCAAGGAAAGTTACGTTACATAGTTTCAGTAAGACTTTTTAATGAAGTGAAGTCTTCTCCTTTGGGCTATCTTTGACAAATTATCAGGTTTGGCTAGGAATTTTCAGTTGGAAGAGTGGATATTGCCTGAACCCTCCCCTCAACGGTCAACAATGTCAGCAGTTATGGACCATCCGCTTAGAAGTTCAGAAATTTAGAATGATGATTTTTCTTTTCTGGCCAAAAAGGAAAAAAAGCTATATTCTCCCGTTCGTTTTTAGGCATAAAACTTGCTTGTGGACTTTCTTTTTCTGCCGAGAAAAAAAGAGTAGATTTTGTCCTAATAATTCGAAAAACTGTTTAAACTTTACAAAATTAAAGAAGCAAAGAAAAAGTCAGTGGACAGTATTCAAGCACGTAATGAAAGTTTGACAAGTGGGGGGAATTGCCCGGCTCGAAATATGACAAAATATGGCAGATGAAACCTTCTTATTTTTCCCTTGGAAACCGGTTAAGTAAAGTGGTCCGGTTCCATGGAATATTCTCCGGTGAGAAAAGCACCTGTTACCGATGAAAAAATGACCGAGCCGTCACCATGGCATTGCCCATTTTCCTAATAAAAAAGGCAATGTCTAGAGGAAGAGAAGCATAAGGGTCGACTGGACTGATGAAGGTAGCATGTATGCACTCTATCTAGCCATATGAATTTTAATTACTGCGTCCATAAAAACGATTGACATATTAAAATAACCCATTATCTTATATCGGTCTATTTTGTTATTAGATGTAAGAAAAGGAGATAAAATAACTGTCGCGATCAATTTTTTCGGGTGTAGACCACCTAAGTTTTGGCTAATGGATTGTTAAGCCTAGACTTAACTCGGGTTCTCCCAAACTCATACCAATTCGCGACTTAAGTTCAAATTCTTAAAACATGCAAATGGATTTTATCTAGGAGTCACCACTAATCTATTATTTGGTGGGTCGATTAGAAACCCAAGTAAAGTAACGGGAGTTTTACTTCACTCCTACGAACCAGAGACTATGGGTACGGGGACTTGGTTACACTAGATTTCTCTAATGCCCTTTCGGTACCATTCTTTATTTTAAAAAAAAATGTTTGGCAAATAGCTTGGATTGATTTTAAATTTATTTCCTAACATGTGAGGCGATCACGGGTGCGCAATCCACCAATTTAACACCCAGATAAATAATAAATAAATCGCAAACTTACCTCAAAGCAACGAAAGCATTTGCAATGTTAAATTAAAATCCACATCAACAACCCTAGATATGGTTTCTAATTAACACGCAATTTTTTTTTTTTTTTTTTTTTTGTTTTCACTTAATTAATGAAAATCATGCAATATGCAATGCAATATTAACTAAATGACCTAATTTTAGATGACATGTGATTTCTAATTAAATGGGCCTAGCAAAAATACTAAATGGCATGCATCTCAATGAATCTAACCCTAATTATGTGCATATGACATTTTTCTTTTCCTAAAAGAATGCATTCTATCCTAAAGATTGAAACTAATCTATTCTAGACATTTTTTGTATTTTTTATGAAATTCGGAATTAAAAAAAAATGTGAAAATTATCTAGCTAGATTAAGATCCTACTTAATTTATATTAGGAATTAGGTTGAGCCAAATCCTAATTTAAACTAAAATATTATCTTAACCTAAATAATCGTAAAATGCAATATATCTAAAAAAAAATACCTAAACTTATAATAAATTAAAAAATTATCTAAAATTAAACTAATATACCCTAACTCTACATGACATATGCATGATGATTTTTTTGTTGTTTTTTCCTTTTTTCCTTTTTTTTTTAATTTCGAAATTAACAATTGCCAAATAATTAAACATGCAATTTAAACTAGTGAAACAGAAATCTAACATCCTAAATTTATGTTTTTTTTTTTTTTTTGGTATTTTTATTTAAGAAATTGAAATAAATAAATTTCCTATTCTAGACATGCAAAATAACCTAAAACAAGTAATATCCTAACACGCATTTAATCTAACTCAAATATATTTTTTCTTTTACGGGAGCAAACAAATAAGGCATCAAGAACAACACGGCACCAAATCAAGCAAGACATCATCCACATCCATTTAATTTTGGGAAATAAATTGACGAATCGTATCTCGCGCATGAGATCGGATTGGCCAATTTTTAAATAAAATCACGAATCATATCTCGAGCGTGAGATCGGATTGGTGATTTTTCCGTACGATTGCGGGTAGTATTTCGAGCGTGAAATCGGACCGTCAATCATATGTACGTTGCAAAATTAGGAAGATTTCCCAATTTAAAAGGCTAATCGATATTTTGTGGATATAATGGCATCATTCAAATATTCATACAAGATAATCCCATGAATTAGGCAATAGGGATATATGAACATCGAATCAAAAGAGATTCTTACCTAATATTTGGTGTCACGTGGACCACGTTGTCAAATTCGGTCAAGCAACGGATGGCGGGATGACTCACAGGTGGCGGATCAAGACGACGTGCTGCTCAAAGATGGTGTCTCGCTCAATAACCACTAGCAAATTTCGAGAGGTGGCTGATGCTTCGTTGATTTGGCCTAACAAGGTCACAAAGTTGACCAACACAGCAAAGGGGGCGTCCACCAGGAGACTGAAAAATAAATGCACAAAAGACCGCCAACTCGATGGGGTAGCGTTCAACGGTGGAGGATCGACGGTGGTCAGGAAGCAACGGCGCCAAAGCAGCAACGTGGTTGGGTGCAACAGCTCGGGCTCGGTTGACTTCTCCGGTGGCACGTGTGCAAGGAGTAGCTTGGCCGTCGTCAACACCTCACTAGGGCAGCAGCACGATGTAGCGGTGATGGAGACAAAAGCACGACCACAGGTCTGGACGTGGAAGGGGCGGATGCGTGGAAGGAGCGTCTCGGCCAAGAGCTGATTGAGATTCCTCGTGTCTTCTCTCTCTCACGTGTGTCTTTCTGAAATTCGGAATCCCCCTCTCTCTCTCAGTTTACTGCTCTATTTATAATATGGCAGCTCCAAAGTTGATTGAATACGTGCTGAATATTCCCTTTTTGATTTTATTTCTTCAAATTGAATATCAGCTTGCAAGTTCTGTCAATTTCTCCCCTTTCTTGCCGTGAATAGATCCATGGGTATATCCAACAATATTTCTTTCTTTGTCCTTGAGTTGATGCAGAGAATTCGTTTCCCTATGGATGCGTGCGATTTCTTTGATGGTGCACTCTTTCTTGTTTAAAAACAAGAAATAATGTAGCATAAATACCAATATATTGATTCTTTCAACTTTCTCGCACGTATCCCTTTTCTTTCCCATTCTCTACCAGCTTTCGTTTCCTCAAATACGTCTCTAGCACATCTTTCCTTTCCTTAATTACTGAAAGTCGCGTGCCCACACAAAATTGAAAGAATTTTTGCATGGGTCAATGGGTCAAAACTTTCGCTTAACAGAATTAAAACTCTAGCATTTAAAGGGTGCGGTCATCATAGCCTTTCAATGGGCTTGACCCCATTTTGCGGTCCAATGGATTGGAGACGTTTCGAAGCTGCAGCCAATTGTGAGATTGTGTTCCCATCGTTATTTTTGGCGGTCACAAGGTCGCCCGCATCTCCATCTTCGACAACTTTTTAAGCGCATCGAACTGATCGTTCTTCACTTGACCCTACGCTTGATGGCCGCGTAGTGGAACGGTGTCCAGCCACCTTTGTTCTCGATCATGCAAAGATCAGGGCCTACTATTAGAAGCTCCCTCATGACTTTCAAATCCCCCGTGGCCGACACAATGTGTAACGGTGTAAGGCCATCGCGATTCAACTCCCTTGCAAAATTGGGCTCTCCTATTTTTCCTGTTACAGGAGTATAAGGAAAGATGGCTACACAAATATAAGATTCGGCACTCATGCAGTGAAACATGAAATAGACTTGATGGTGTCAATACATTCCAAACCGAAAAGGGATGAAAAGTCAGTGATAATAGTAAACTGACTGATGATAACACATGTGACGATCATCACAAGCTTTTGTACATGTATGCAATCTGACACGTTGAACTTATGGACTTCTTAAAGTAGCTTGGAACTAGTCAGTTTCGACCTTGTCTTGACGATGTTTCCAAAGTTTATCATGTGAGCTGTCTACGCCTCTATCTAAACACATTTAATGGTTTTGCATCAACAAATAGCACCAAAGCACCATGCCGACTTAGCCTTCTTCATCGTAGTCTTCATCATCTTCATCCATCCCTCTATTCAAGTTTGCAAGCTGAACGGGATCGATGGTCATCTTCTCAACTTTAGAAAGAGACCACTCAGGATACTCCTCATGCTCGAATCCAGTGTCAGGAGCGGCTGATATACTTGGTCAGACCAGAAGCTAATATCGATTTTGAATTCCCATTTTCATCCAAATCCGCATTCAGGTCAGAGTTCCGGACAAGTAGTTCTTGGGGGTAGGAATGCTCTCTTTTGATTTATCGAGATGGTCACCATTTCCTGTCCCTTCAAGATCCTGATTTAAATTGTCCTACTTAGAAACATCTCCATCAGCTTCAAACTTCTCATTCTTTACAGTTGCGTCCCTTCCAAGGCTCGACAAAACTTAAATGAAATATGCCCCCTAATATCTATATGCTAAGCAATTTAATTTAAATAATTTTGTTTAGGGGTTAAAATTAATCCCTAATTTTTTAATGCGATAAATGACTAAATGGATTGCCAAAATTTAGGTGTCAACAATAACAAAAAAAAAAAAAAAATCTTCTTTCTCTTGCATATTCGAATTGAAAGAAAATAATATAGGTACTGTTGTACACAACCTAAATAAGATTAGTTAGCAAATAGCATGAATGGAGACGGATTTGCATATATTCTTCTCCTTATAGAAGCATTATGATTACTCGTTATTTGACATTGTACATATATCAAGAGTAAGCTGATTGGGAGCACATTTGTAAGCTGCTGGAAATGTGCTAGGGATTATCTTTCCCGTTGGTTCTGGTCCTTTTGTTCTTTGAAGTTGAGAATAGTCATGACGAAAAAGATGTAATATAATGTATATTATTGAACAAAAAGTAGACTTTACAGGATAATTATCGAAAATAATAAAATATCAATTACAATCAATGAAGATCAATTATGGAAATATACATAACATTCTCAAATTCTACATGGCCAAGTCTGGTTACCTTTTGGAAGAGAACTGAGAAGTCTCTCTGTCAGGTCCTTCCATAGTCTCCGTCTTGATTTCGCTGTGTGAGCAGGGCTAATCAGATTACAGAGACCACAAGAGGCTGAGCAGCTTTGTGGGGATTTCTGGCGATTATTGACATAATCAGATCGCTCTACTTTTATTTTCTTTAAAGTTTGTTCCTCCGAAGTCTAAAGGTCTTAAATCAATAAATAATAAAAATGAAACAGAAAAAAAAAATGTGGCCAAATCCCAGTCTACTCTGGAACCAGCCAATTCGATACTAGGCCGATTCCAAGGTCCCCCAATTTGGTTCTCGAATACAAAAATTGAGAATCCGCTCTGACAGAATAGAACCTAGAATCTATCTACTTTGAAACAAGTCATACCTATTATGAATAGTGAGTCGCAATAATAAAGTAAGGAAGGACGAGTTCTTAAGAAAGAGAGTGGTAACCAACTCACTAATTGACTCGTGATGTTAGATAAGATGGGCTTCAAATCATCTAACGTTACTTATAAACAGGGCATACATGTATTAGTTGTATATTTGTATCCAAGAATCTTTCGGTGGAGGAGTAGATATTGCTTGCACTCTCTCTGGTGGACGATTCTAACAAAGTTGAACATTGACTTAAAGTTAGAAAATTAGGGTTAATTTGTTTAGTAGAAAAAGGATAATTTTGAAAATATTTTCCTATAAAAAACATACAAACAAAAAATATTTTCATTATTCCCAAGAAAAATAATAAGAATTTTTGCCGATAATAAAAGTATTTTCCATAACTAATTATTTCAAATGATCAAAGTGATTATTTTTAGAAAATATATTTTTAAAATTATTCATTTTTCATCAAATAAAGGAAGCTTCATAATTTATTTATTTTTAGCCAAGAAGAAAAAAATAAAGTTATTTCGTCCCGTTCGTTTTTAGGCATGGAAATTGCTTATTGACTTTCTCTCTCTGGGCAAAAGAAGAAGACTTTTCTCCTAATAAGCTGAAATATTATTTGAACTTTACAAAATTAAAGGAGCAAGGAGAAAGTTGGTGGTCAGTATTCAAACACCTAATTAGACACGTGGAGGCTTGTCCCAAAACTTTCCAATTTACCCTATTGTGCTAAGGTGCATGAGGAAATGTGCTAAGAGGCATGAGGAAATTGATGCAATTGTACAGGTGCAATTTGGTCTTTCTGGCAAGTCAAGGTCAATGGATTACCACTGATTCCTCCCTTCTCTCTCCATCGAGCAGGTTCAACTGTGTATGGCTTTCTCTTCTTGCTAATCTCAATCTTTGCAAAATCAGGTATGCGAGATGCTTCGTCCCTCTCTGTAAATCTAAGATATGTTGCTTATGGGACTGTATGTTTATCTCTTCATTTTCCTGTTCTTTCTTTCCTTTCTGATGCCTAAGCCCGTTCTTGAAAAGATCCAATCTCTACTGCAAGATTGATCCTCTGCTGCGTGATGAAACGATGGTGCGATCACAAAAATTGCATCTTTTGCAGCTCGCACTTCTGCCATCTGTCACCATCACCTAATTCCTAGTGGTCTAAGATTGTCTTCTTCTGAATCAGTGTATCTTTCGAATTGAACTCAGTGGATGTCCATGTAGAACTGGACATTCTTCCTCTGTGGGTGGCTAAGACGGCAACTTCCTTTAAGCACCCGGTTATAAGATAAAGCTCTCTTTTCATTTGTTCTACCTTTTCAAGTGCTCATTTTTGCGGAAAGGTGGCATTCAGATTCAATGTGTACTTGAGCTGAACCAAGAACTGCAGGGTTGTGGCTGCTGAGACTTCTCTTATTACTTTGACTTGGCTTATTCTTTTATTACAGTAGCATATAAGAATGTTCTAGTTTAGGTGCCGATCTTTCCCAAAAACATAGGCTATGGGTCATCTTCACCAAGACTGTAATTGAGCCAAATGCAGAAGTTCTATGTTATTTGTTGTCGAGACATCCCTGTTGAAGTCTCTGAATCATTGTAAAATTTAATCTCATTCCTCTTTATTTGAGGATGTTTCCCTGTACGTCCGCTTGACAAATGTAAAGTCATTTTTCTGTTTTTCCTTTTGTCTAAGTATAGGTCTCATGACTAAACTGGATAACTTGCTCTTTTCTACTCAAGTAATCTGCATTTTCTTGAAGTGCTTTTTCAAATTGATTTTGTTCTTGTGATAGTCATGGTTGAAGCAGCAGCTTCTGCAATAGCAGTCGAAGCGTACAAGGATGGACGTGGCATTTTTGGCTACCTCAGTAAAAAAGTTGACTATGCTGATGATTTCAAGGTCAATTTTGAGAAGATGACCGACCAAGCAAAAATGCTCTATGCAAGAAGGGATGATGTAGAGGCAGAAATAAACAAAAACAAGATGAAGAGGGTTACCAAGGAATGTGGAGCCTGGATTTATAGGGTCAAGGTGGCCGAACAAGAAGTACTCAAATTGGAAAGCAAGTACAAGAAAGAGATCGTGCATGCTTGGAGATACGCTCGGTTGTGGTCACATGCAAATCTTAGCAAGCATATGGCCAAAAAGCGTGAGGAATTACGAATCCTGTTAGAAGAAGGAAAGCTTGATAATGGGGTGGTAGCTGACAGATCCCCGGAGCACGTGAGAGTCATTGATACTTGTACGATTGAGGATAAGCCTTCGCTAAACTGGGCTGTTGAAGAGATTTTGGGTAATCTGAGGGAGAGAAAAATCAAAAGGATCGGACTCTGGGGAATGGTAGGAACCGGGAAAACTACGGTGATGCAGAATCTGAATAATAATAAAGAAGTTAAGAAAATGTTTGATATCGTGATTTGGGTATCAGTGTCGAAGGCTTGGAGCATTGAAAAGGTGCAAGATGCAATCACACAGCGTCTCAAGCTAAGATTGGGGGGCGGAGCGAACGCAGTTGAGACAGCTCGACTTATATCAAATGAGTTGGGAGGTATGACGTATTTACTTCTCCTTGATGAAGTTTGGGATCCTTTTGATCTCCATGAGATAGGTATTCCCAACAATGATAATGACAGCAAGGTGGTATTTGCTAGTAGATTCCGTGATTTGTGCTATGACATGGATGCTGATGAGCTTGTCAATATGAAGCGTTTGTCCGATGCCGATGCATATGAAATGTTCAAAGAAAAAGTAGGTCGAACTATGGAAGATCCAAGCATTATAGCAGTAGCAAAACTCGTGGTAAGAGAGTGTGCTGGTTTGCCACTTGTAATCGATAGAGTGGCGAAAGTTTTTGGAAAGAAGGACGACGTCTCTCTCTGGAGAGATGAATTGAGACGTTTGCAGAGATGGCCGAGTATCAAAATCCAAGGCATGAATGAAATGCTCGAATTCCTCAAGTTCTGTTACGAGGATTTAGATGGGGAGGATCAAAAGGTTTGCTTTCTTTATGGAGCATTGTTTCCCGAAGACTCTGACATATTTGTGGACTATCTGGTGGAATGTTGGAAGGCGGAGGGATTTCTCCATAGCGTTGATGAGTTTCGAGATGCACGTGATATAGGGCATAACTGTTGGAAATGGTGATCCATTTTCTAGAATTTCCTAGAGTTGCTAAACTACAATCTAGAATTCTCTAGATAAAATTTTGGATGGTTAAAAAATTGTGACTGAAAATTTCCAGCATTTAAGAAAAATGTAAAAGCATAAATGTAGAATTCTGTAGAACAACTACAATCTATAATTTTCTAGATGAAGGGACAACATTCTATAGAAATCTAGAATGTTGTACTAAGGTGTGACTCAAGCCTATAAATAGGCTTGTAATTGATTCATTTGAGTGTGTGAGGTTTAGACCTCCACCGTGTTTGGAGGAGTAGAGTTAAGATGGTTTCTATGTCATGAAATACTCCTCCATTATACCAAAATATCTTGTACTATTCATTTCCATCAATTAGATAAATTATATTCCATATTCTTTGTCCTTCAATTATCCTATCTTGTCCCTTGTCCATCTTCTACAAAATATACCATACACCCTTGTCCATCTTCTACAAAATATACCATACACTTGCACAACATTACTAATCAAAAACTATCATCAATACCAAAATCATGCTTCCGCGCATATTTAAATTTTAACAACAACATATTGGATAATCTGATTAAAGTATCTTTATTAGAAAAAAGTGTGATGAAGAGACATGTCCGAATGAACAAAGTACTGCGTGATATGGCTCTTAAAATTTAGTCTCAGACCATAAGATCCTGGCAAGACCATGTGATGGGCTAAAAAAGCCGCCAAAGGAAGAAGAATGGACATCTGCAAGTCGAATTTCTTTGATGGATAATGACTTGTGCAGTTTACCAGCAACTTCAAATTGCACAAATCTTTCGACTTTACTGTTGCAAAGAAACAAGAATTTAATGATGATCCAAGAGAGCTTCTTCGTGTCTATGCAAAGACTCCAAGTCTTGGACTTACACGCTACGGCAATAACATCCCTTCCACCATCTTTGCGTTACTTGACTCATCTTAGGGCACTCTACTTGAATTCATGCAAGGGCTTAATAGAACTACCTTCAAGCTTAGAGGCACTGGTGCATCTAGAGGTGCTTGACATTCGACGCACCGGAATCATCTCTTTACCTATTCAAGTGGGAAGTTTAACGCAGATGAGATGTTTGCGCATGTCACTGTCAAATTTTGGTGCCGGAAACCCAATGTCCAAGGTGATTTTGAGCATTTCATCATTAGAAGAACTCAGGATTGATGTAGACTCAAACACTTTGTGGTCTGATCAGGTCACGAGGACTATCACGGAGGAGGTTTCTACCTTGACACGGTTGACTTCATTGACATTTTCCTTTCCTAAAGTAGAGTGCCTTGAAATCTTCGTCAGATCAAGCCCTCTATGGAAGGACCTGCGCTTCACATTTCCGTTTTCGGTCGGTATTTGCAATTCGGTCAAGCATCATATTCTTGATTATTTTGAATGTCAATTGTGCAAGTGCTTGAAGTATGCAAACGATGAAGGCACACATCCTGTGATCTTAGAAGTACTCACCGAGACCGAAGTATTTGAACAGATTGATCACAAGAATATACTGAGCTTATCAGATTTTGGGACTGAGAACTTGAGTAAACTCAGAGCTTGTTCAGTGGAGGGCTGCGAGGACATCATATGCATCATCTGACGGTAATGTAGCACCACCTTGTGCATTTGAATGGCTAGAGAGAATGGTCATAAACAAGGCCCCAAGTTTGCATTGTATTTGGAAGGGTCCCGTGCCCGTGGGATGCTTAGGCCAAATGACTAGTTTGACCTTGTACAATTGCCCCAAGCTCAAGAAGATATTCTCAAATGGATTGATCGAGCAACTATCTGAACTAAAGCATTTGAGTGTCGAAGAGTGCCACGAAATTGAGGAGATCATCATTGAGACTGAGAATCCTTGCTTGGACCCGAGAACACTTCCGAATCTTAAAAAGCTAGTAGTTCATGATCTTCCGAAATTAAGAAGCATTGCTCCAAATGATTTATTGATTTGGCCTTCTCTAGAGAGACTGGATATAGCTTCATGTCCATCCTTGTTGAAACTTCCTTTTACCGGGATAAATGCTATCAATTTAAGATCCATTGATGCGGAGCAATCATGGTGGTCTACATTGGTGTGGCAAGACGATGCTGTCAAGGACAGATTACGGTCTTTTTGCAGCTACACTTAGCCTTTCTCTGTAGCTCTTTGCTTCGTATTCATCTTATTTGTTGTGATTGGAATTATGTATTAGCATAGGCTTTTGTTTTGTTTCTCTGCATGCACAATCTATTAGATGGTTATACTCACCAATGAGGTGATGAAAATGATAAAAAGAACGATTCTGGGTGTTTTTTTTTCTATGATCCCTTGTTGCAATATTGAGCTTCTTTAGCACTGCAAACTGTAATTGCTTCTTGTCAGGAAATAGTGAATTAAATGTAGTTTCTTCTCAATATCATGCGAGTTATGTATTGCAAGTTTGTTTACGGTGCTTAGAATATCTAATACGTAATGTAAAAGTGACCTTTGAACATTTAATAGGTTTTACTAATATCAAAGAAGAATTGTGTAGGGCGTGCATATTATGTGAATTGAGTTCATAGTAGTTTGCCCAGCATCTTATATCTTACACTGTATCCTTTATATTAAACGAGGGTTTTGAGAGGACATGTCCTTTCCTCCTCTTTTCTCTTTTCCTTTTCTAATTTACTAAAGATCTCTTCCATGTCACTCCCTACACCTTTTCTCTTCTTTTTTTTTCATTTCTATTATACGATATAATTATCTTTACTTTTTTTTAGTTTAAATGTGTCAATTATCTTCTTCCATTCTTTTGGCACCTTATGGGTTAGTGTTTTATTTTATTGAAGCTACAGTGAATCGTCAGTCTATTTTACCCAACACAATCTACTATATTACTCTGTAATGTATTCAAGTACATCCCATATATTTATAATTTCATTTATTTTCTTATCATTTCCTCTTTAAACATTCCTTTTTTCTTGATTCTCTTTCTCTAATCTTTGTAATTACGATCACATTCTACATTGAAATCTTACACTTCAATTTTGTCCATAAACTTATCAAATTATGATAAGATAATGTTATTTCTTTTATTTTCTTTTTTTAAGAATTTCATATTATATCCCAAAAGTTAGACGATGTTGCGTGATTTTGTAACACAGTTCATCTTTTTCCACTGGCAAACTTCATCATTTTGCAATCTCTTTATTTAGAACATCTTTAGGGGTCTAAAATCTTGTTTTCGCTTGGCCATAGTATAATGACTTTTCCAATAGTTCCTCCATATGTACATCCTGCAAACGTACTACAATGTGAAAGGCCAGTAATATGAACATTATGAGCTGAATGAAATTGCTGTAAGGTCAAAAATTCAGCCTTTTCCTCCTATTCATTTACAGGGAACGATCCTATGGCATCCATAAAATCCTGTTAGAATTCGCATTCATCCGAAAGAAATGCAACCAGATGAGTGTAGACCCAAGTCATTTTATAGTATAACGAGGATGAGATAAGAGATTATGCGAAGAGCGATAAACGTTGAGTTAACTTGGAGCTTTTGCAGACCTTCAGTTCACAAAACTTTAATTGAAAGAAACTTGTAGCTTTCCATTCCATTTTTCAATTGAGATGCACAGCAATGGTGCCATTTTCCTGGAGTTATTAAATACGCCATATGCATATATTTCGAGTAATCAACTGGATGGGCCACGCACTCGGCTACATCTGCGCCATTGGCTATCTCCATCACAAGGCTCCGAAGCGTGTTAGGACTATGTATAGTCACAAAGATCGGCCGCTTCCACTTATTGTTGGAGCCCGGCGGATGGCCCCTCGGCCTCCGAGTGGCTCCTCCCTCCACGGCCCCGCCTCCTCCGCTGCTGTCCTTCATGGGGATCCCCAGATCGGGCTTTTTCACTGGGAAGGAGCTCGTCCAGGTCTCGTCTCCGCGGAGCCCGACCTGCCCCGGCCACAATGGTTCTGACATGATTCCTCTTCCTCGTGAAAACAATCGAGCAAACTACACGCTGTCCAGATGGTTCTTTAGTTTAACAAGGAAAGCAAAGAGACTCGTCGTACACTCGTACATCTTGCTTCCGTGGGAAGTCCACCGTCCTCTCTCGGCTGTCCAGATGGTTCTTTATGTCTTCGTTTTTTCTTTTGACTTCGGCGATAACCGCTGATGAGGTTTGAAGTTAGTTTTCGCTTTCTATTTCGATTTCTTTTCTGGATTATTATATGATGACTTTTTAACTTTTCATATATAAAATAGAAAGATATAGACTAGAAACGACATCTCTTATGTCAATGGATGAGTTGCTAATTTATCCTTGCTCGGTTTCTTAATAGGTGAGCTAACGATGGAGGGACCAGCACGAAAGTTTCAAGCATGTGGAAACTTGCCAAGCGAAGCACAAGCATGGGGAAATGTATGATGAAGGGTTCACCGTTTGTTTCAAAAGCTAACGGTAGGGTTAGCTGAACATTCATGCTGCCCACCATCGTTACTAACTTTCCATGCTGCAAAAATAAGTAATTATCTATTCGTGAGTAACATTCTGATCCAACCTATCTAATAAATTATACTAAAAGTAGACTTTTGAAGATATAATCTAATGAGAGGAGACTTTCTTTTTTTCCAAATAAAAGTTTTGATCTTTTACAAGTAGCGAAAGAGACTATATTTAACTTTAATGAGCTGGATCTTTCTTCTTTAAATAAAAGGGACATGTACGGTAAGAGTCTTAAAACTTATTACGAAAGTGCAATCATGCTCTAAAATTTTCAAAAAATTTAATCAAATCTAAAACTTATCAATTTTGCGTAATTGAATTATTTAGTTAATACCGTGAATTTGTCTAACGGAAAACACTAACGTGGCATTTTAAATTAATTTCTCTCTCTTATGTGGCATTTTTATTAAATTGTTCCTTTAACTTTTATTAAAAATAATATTTAAAAACTAAAAAAAAAGTTAAAATAATTTTAAGAAAAAAACAAACTGGAAAAAGAAAAATAAAAAGGGGCAAGGGCTGCCATTGCCGCCCATCACCAACCCTAGTGAGGGCCCACGTCACCTAGATATGGGCATGCCACCCTAGCCTTAGGCGAGGGCTGGTGAGGCGTTGCCCAAATCTAGCGAGTTTGGCTAGCCCCTAGGGGACGGCTGGTGAGGCCTCACCTAGGCTTAGCAACGATTGCCGGCCCCTTGGTGATGGGACCGGCAATGGCAACACACATTGGCAAGCTCCTGCCCTTTTTTGTTCTTCTTTCTAGTTTGTTTTTAATTATTTTGAATAAAATTAAAGGGAAAATTAATAAAAACATCACGTAGGAGAGAGAAATTAATTTTAAAATGCCATGTCAGTGTTTTCTGTTATATAAATTGACGATGTTGACTGAATAATTCGATTGTACTAATTTGATAAATTTTAGGACTTAATTAGATTTGTTGAAAGTTTTAGAACTCAATTGTATTTTTGCGAAAAATTTTAGGACTTATAGTGTATATATCCCTATAAAAATTGAAGTTTTGGTTAATGAAAGTGAAAATTTGAGATATATTGTTAATGTCTCGGTCCAATTACAAATATTTTCACTGGATTTAAATATGTATGAGTACACAATAAATCACCTTATTATTTTTATTTTTCCTAATAAAGTGATTTTAAATTAACGGGTTAGCTTTTAGTACCGATTGCAGTGATTAAAATTCATATAATTTGATTTAAAAAAGAAAGTAGATAGATGATGATGCTCACCTCCTATCCCTTGTTTGGTTGCGGAGCTTGGATGTCTCCGCTCCGGGTTGAGCGGAGATCAGCACGAAGGCGCACGATAGCGGCGATCCGAAAGGGGGGGGCGCCTCGTCACGCACCTGCGCAGATTAGGGTTCCGCCTCAAGAAAAAAAGGGAGGAAAGGATTTTCAATTTTCTCCTTCCCCTGCTTCTCCTACAAAAATTCAACGGTAACCTCCTCCTCTTCCGTTTGATGTTTTACTTCTTGCGGAGATTCTGATTGTTAGCGACTTGCGTTCAAGAAAGATGGTGGGGATGGCAAATTTCTGGGAATCTACTGGTAGCGAATTGCGTTCACGATTTGGGTTCGTAGTGAGGTGGGCAATCGTGGGTCGATGTGAAAACTGGGTGTAATGCGGATGGATGTGGAAAGTTCGCATTTTGGTTTTTCTTTGGGTTCAAGATTGGAAAATGATGGGGCAATGTGATTTCCAGTTTGGTTTCTTTTGATCTGGTGTTGAGGAGTGGGGGGTTGGTTTTATGAAGAAGCATAAGGGACTGGGTCGTGCACTGTGATGTCTCTATGTGTTTTTGGGCATTGAAATTCTGCAAGGGGCTTGTTCCATTTGATTTGGGTTTATAGATTATGCCTTAGAACGATACCAATACGCTGCCGACCAGTGGCTGTTTCTCTTTACGGGGGTATTTGTTGCCCGTCATCGGAGTTGGTCGGCCCTTGTTCTCCTGAAATGAATGATGTGATTGGGCCCGGGATCTGATCCTTGGAGATACATTTTGATTGGAAGAGAGAGGAGTATAATGTCCATAGGGAGTGCACAGATGTTAGTGGTTTATGATGACCCGTCCGACCAACATTCTTTCTCTCTAGATGACAACAGCAGTGCCGAGGAGTCTCTTGATGAAACGAGGCTCTCCCTGGAAAGCACTAACGAGACTGTTCCGTACATCGGGCAGAGATTCGATACCCATGATGCTGCCTATGAGTTTTACAGTGAATTTGCTAAACAGTGTGGGTTTTCGATCCGCCGTCACCGTACCGAAGGAAAAGAAGGAGTCGGTAAGGGGCTTACAAGGCGTTACTTTGTTTGCCACCGTGCTGGAAACACGCCCGTCAAAACGACTAACGAAAGTAAACCTCAAAGAAACAGAAAATCCTCTCGGTGTGGATGCCAGGCATATATGCGGATAAGCAAGACCACAGATTTAGGAGCTCCCGAATGGCGCGTCACTGGTTTTGTAAACCATCATAATCACGAACTACTAGAACCGAACCAAGTTCGTTTCCTACCTGCTTACCGAACAATATCTGACACGGACAAAGCAGGATTCTAATGTTTGCCAAGACAGGTATCTCAGTCCAGCAGATGATGAGGCTGATGGAACTTGAGAAGTGTGTGGAACCAGGTTACTTGCCTTTCACTGAGAAGGATGTTAGAAACTTACTCCAATCATTCCGGAAAATAGACCCTGAAGATGAAAGTACAGATCTATTAAGAATGTGCAGAAATATAAAGGAAAAGGACCCTAATTTCAGGTTCGAGTACACACTTGATTCGAACAACAGATTGGAAGATATTGCGTGGTCATATGCATCATCCATACAATCATATGAGATCTTTGGTGATGCTGTCGTGTTTGACACGACACACCGCCTGACTGCATTTGATATGCCACTTGGTTTGTGGGTTGGGATCAACAATTATGGAATGCCCTGTTTCTTTGGTTGTGTACTTATGAGGGAGGAGAATTTGAGGTCTTATTCGTGGGCATTAAAGGTATGCTGGTGTAGACTTATGAGTTATTACTTACCCTGTTTTACCTTTTCTTCTGTTCATTCTTTCAGGAATTGGAATATAGGTCCTATTTCGAGTTCCAGTTCCTCCAATAAACAGTTCGATGTTTTAATTTCTCTCTCTTGCTCGTTTAGGTCTTCTTGGGGTTTATGAATGGAAAATCACCCCAAACAATTCTTACTGACCAGAATATGTGCCTGAAAGAGGCAATATCTATGGAAATGCAAACAACTAAGCATGCACTTTGCATCTGGATGATCGTGGCGAAGTTCCCCTCTTGGTTCAATGCTGTTCTGGGAGAGCGTTATAACGAGTGGAAATCCGAGTTTTATCGACTCTATAATATGGAATCAATAGAGGAATTTGAAATAGGGTGGAAGGAAATGCAAAATTTTTTTGGACTGCACTCAAACAGGCACGTTGTTAATCTGTTTGCCCTGAGGTCATATTGGGCATTACCATACTTGAGAAATTACTTTTTTGCTGGAATGACTTCCCCTGGCCAGTCAAAGTCCATCAATTCCTTTATCCAACGTTTTCTGAGTGCACAAACCCGTCTTGCACATTTTGTTGAGCAGGTGCGCTGTATTTCGTTTATTTAATTATTGTGGCTTTAACTGTTAGATTTCTGTTTCCTTTAATTATTTATTCTAGCTGTTGGTTCTTAAAGTCTGCATGGCCAATGCTAGTTAACTTTTTGGAAGAGAACTGAGAAAACATAGCTGGGTTGCTTTCCTTTTGTCCCTCTGTTAGGGTTACATGGGTGTTAATCATCACTTTTAGTTTAACTTACATAATCAGGTCCCTCCATCAATTAGGTTAAACATCATGTAGGACATGCAATGTTGTCTTGGTCTTGATTTTGCTGGGTGAGTAGGGTTAATCAGATTATAGAGACTACAAAAGGCTGGGCAGCTTAGTGGGAATTTTTGGCAATTATGTGCAAGATGGTAGAGCTGAAAACATCACAATTTTGGGCCTTGTGTGTCTGAGTGTGTTGCAATTTCGTGTCTCTTAGTTGTGTGTAAGTTTGTGAGAGTGTATTGCTGTATTTGCTGATTATTTCAATGACCTCATATTGGAAAAGAAAGGCAATGTGCAAAATTGGAGAGAATCGAAGTTCTTTGAGTCCCAATTTTAGTTCTCTCCTCAAGCCAAACAGGCTGGAAATGAAACTTGTTCTCACCTGTTAATACTTTCATCAGTACCTCCACATTCATGTACTAACAATCTTTTGCTTGTTGGAATGCATGTAATTCGTCTCAGTGTTGACTTTTGACCTGTTTTATCTTTGCTTAGACACTGTGTTGGTGGCATTATAGTCTGTTTTCTCTCTGTGGACTGAAGCTTGAAGTCTGTTGATGTAGGTGGCCGTTGCTGTCGATTTCAAAGATCAAGCAGGAGAGCAGCAAACAATGCAACAAAATCTCCAAAACATCTCCTTAAAAACGGGAGCGCCCATGGAATCCCATGCCGCAGCAGTCCTCACTCCATTTGCTTTCTCTAAGCTCCAAGAGCAACTTGTCTTGGCGGCCCACTACGCGTCCTTCCAAATGGAAGACGGCTTTCTTGTGAGGCACCACACAAAACTCGAGGGAGGGCGGAAGGTTTACTGGATCCCTCGTGACGGCATCATAAGTTGCAGTTGCCATCTATTCAAGTTTTCTGGAATTCTGTGCCGGCATGCGCTTCGAGTCCTCTCCACTGGGAATTGTTTCCAAATACCTGACAAGTATCTCCCCCTCCGGTGGCGGAAGATCAGCACTTCTTCATCGAAGCTCCCTCATAATGCTCCAAGCAATCATTCAGAAAGATTACAGTTACTCCAGAGCATGGTATCGAATCTCATGTCGGAGTCAGCCAAGTCCAAGGAGAGGCTGGAACTTGCGACTGAGCAAGTTGCCATCCTCTTGTCGCGTATCAGAGAGCAGCCGGTGTCTTCGCTGGTTGTAAGAGACGCTGCTTCCATTCACAGGAACTTTTGATGAGGCTATTTTGATTAATCCGACCGGAGGCATGTCCTCCATGCCGTTCCTGGGCTGGATGAATGCATGATGCCGAACAGATTGCGGACGTTGGAGTTGAATCCGGGGATCGGGGTTCAAGCATATTGAAGTGAAATTCTGTAAGGCTGATGAGTGAGTACAGAAAATGTGTTTCTATCTCAGATGGCATTAAGAATCCAGCTTTTACCCGGGAAAGGGCTTGCATTTGCCAGGAAAGAGTTCATGAGAATAGTGATGATGTAGAGGGAAATGCTTCTTTAGATTCTAATTGAAAGGGCCATAATTTCCTTCGATGGTGCAATTGATTGGTGATGATATACTTAGCCATCGCTTACATTTGACATTAACTTATCTTGTGATATTCAAGAGAAGTTACATTTAATTCATTATTTGCATAAGGAAGATCAATATGCCGAACACGGGGTGAAATATACGGATCTTAATTAGGAACAGGAATTATTTTTTATAATTGTTTTTTTTTAATCATGCCATACAACAATGAATAGCCATGTAATAGGTTGCACATTCAAAGAAATAAAAGAACCAATTATTAATAAGAAAAAATGATTAAGTAATATAAACTATGAAAGTTCTTTTAGGAGAAAGAAATATGCATATAGAGAGAGAGAGAGAATATTATTAGGTAGATACGTAGAGATAATACAATTAGATGATGAAGGAAGTGGGAAAAATAAAAAATAACATGACTACAGACTTTAATAGTGGTTAGAAAATTTTTCCTGGGATTATTTGCCTTTTGATTTGGAAGGAGTGAGGGAGTATGCACTTATTGGCGATTAGTAATTTTATACAAGATTATTAACTTTTTAACCTATCTAATAACTTCCTAATGGAGTCAATATGCTGATATGCTGATAGTGATTTCACATAAAATTATTAACTTTTAATGGGGATATTGAGTTTCTATATGCTAATAGTAACTTGCTGATATGATCAACAAAGTATCCACGTGAGAAGGTGGCTATTTGTACATCCTTGATTAGCAATATTTACGTTATATTTACTTTATTAATGTGAAAGTAACTCAAATATATTTTGATGTGGAGTTTTAAAAATTGTTACAATAGTGCAATTAAAATAAAATTTAAAAAAAACGCAATCAAATCCTAAAACTTATCAAATTAATTTAATCAAATCCTTCCATTAATTGCAATTTCTACAAAATTTTAGGATTTGATTGTACTTTTGTAATAAGTTCTAGGATGATTGCATTTTTTGAAAGTTTTAGAACATTATTTATTTTTGTGACAAGTTTTAAGACTTTACTGCACTTTTTAAAAATTGTAAAACTTAATTATGATTATATAGTTATCCCAATATATTTTTCTTTAATAATCTGATTTAGGTCTAATGGCCATATAAAGTTCTCATTCGAGGCCCATTATTGATAAGATATTTGACTTTTCGCACAACCTAACCATGCCCAACATGGACCTAAGGCGGCCTCGATGGGCAGACTCCATCTCAAGAAGGAAACTTTTTTGCTCAAATTTTACGTACTTATATGCCCCAGATCGACCGGCCGACCAAGTCGTTAGGTCCACGATCTTCGTAGCAACCTTTTACATAATACATATAACTAAAATAAAATTTCCCAAATTTCCAAGATGGTCCTCCAATTTTCTTGAATATGTACTGACTTCCTCTTCTTCTTATTTTGTGACTTTTTTGCTTCGTGGTCTGTTATAGACTATAGTTAGTGCTTAACTGCTACATCTTCCGTCATTTTCAGAGGTCCAAAGCCGCCTCTGGTTTTGCCAACTTGGACATGTTACTGTCCACCGCCGGCAGACCAAAGCTCAAGCCCCTCCATTTCCCTCCCTTGAAGCACGTCCACGGCGGCGCGTCCTCCCGGCCACCCCCGCCGCCGCCGCCCTCCCTCCTCTCCCTCCCGCCCCGCCCTTCCCTCGCCCAAATCAAGCAAGCCCACGCCCGCGTCATCGTCCTCTCCGGCCACCCCGCCGACGCCGCCGCCGTCGAGACCAAGAACCGCCTCCTGGCCCGCCTCCTCCTCCACCTCTCCCTCGCCCCGCCGCCGCCGACGACGACGCCGACCCATCTTCGCTACCCGCTCTCCCTCTACCGCAGCATCGAGCCCCCGTCCGTCTTCGCCTCCAACAACGTGATCCGGTGCCTCGCCCGGGGCGGTCTCCCTCTGGAGTCGGTCTCCGTCTACGCGTCGATGCTGCGGCGGCGGAGGGGGTGAGGCCCAACGAGCATACCTTCACTTTCGTGCTGCAGGCTTGCGGGAAGGGCGCGGGTTTGTTGGAAGGGAGGCAAGTCCACGCTCACACCGTGAAGCTCTGTTTTTGTGGGGATCTGTACGTTAGGAACGCGTTGATTCACCTGTACTGCGCTTGCTCTGAAATGGGCGCTGCAAAGAGGTTGTTCGACGAGCTCCCTGGTTGCCGAGACGTCGTCACGTGGAATTCAATGGTGGCGGGGTTCGGGAGAGATGGGCAGATCGACGCTGCTAAGCAGCTTTTTGATGAAATGCCTAAGAGAGATGTTATTTCTTGGACTGCTTTGATTTCTGGATACGTTCAAAATGGTCAGCTGGAAAGGGGATTAGAATGTTTTATGGAGATGAGAGAGTGTGGTCTGATGCCTAACGAGGCCATCTTGGTGACTGTGCTCTCGGCTTCGGCTCAACTGGGCTTGCTTGAGCAAGGTCGGTTCGTACATTCTGTCATAAACTCGTTAAATTTCCCTATTACAGTCTCTCTTGGGACCGCTCTGGTCGATATGTATGCCAAATGCGGAAGCATCGAACTGTCTAGACTCGTGTTCGATGAAATGCCACGAAAAAACATTTGGTCGTGGAATGCCATGATCTGTGGATTGGCCTCCCATGGCCTTGGAAAGGAAGCTCTCACGCTCTTCGAAGGATTCTTATCTGAAGGTCTCCAACCAGCGAGTGTAACTTTTGTGGGGGTCTTAAACGCTTGTAGTCGATCGGGTCTTGTTAGGGAAGGTAGGCAATATTACAAGTTGATGACAGAGAAATATGGAATCGAACCTGAGATGGAACATTATGGATGCATGGTCGACCTCCTAGCTCGTGCAGGTCACATTTATGAAGCCGTTGATTTGATTGAAAACATGAAAGTTTCGGCAGATCCAGTCTTATGGGCGACATTGCTCGGCGCCTGTAAAGTCCATGGCTTAGTAGAACTAGGTGAAAAGATAGGGAGCAAACTTGTAAACTTGGATCCCACACATGAGGGTCATTATGTGCAACTATCAAACATATATGCCAAGGCAAGCAAATGGGCAGATGTTATTAGAGTCCGAAGACTAATGTCTGAGCGAAATGCCAATAAAGTTGCTGGTTGGAGCTTGATTGAAGCGCAGGGGAGAGTACATAAATTTGTTGCTGGGGATAGACAGCATGGACTTTCGTCAGAGATTTACAGGATGCTTGAAATAATTGAAGCACGAATCACAGAAGCTGGGTATTCACCTGACGTTTCATCAGTTTTGCATGATATTGGAGAGGAAGAGAAGGAAAATGCAATCAAGGTGCATAGCGAGAGGTTGGCAATTGCTTTTGGATTGTTGGTTGCAAAAGACGGTGATTGCATTCGGATCGTGAAGAACTTGAGGGTGTGCGCGGATTGTCATGAGGTGACCAAGGTGATCTCGCGGGTCTTCGGGAGGGAAATAGTAGTGAGAGATGGCAGTAGATTCCACCATTTTAAAGACGGAACATGTTCTTGCCTAGATTATTGGTAGAGTATTAATGTCATCTTCTTGCTTTTGTGGGGACCATATTCTTCCACCAACTTCGTGATTTGAGCTTACATAGTGGAGGGATATGGCTACACCCTACAACTTAAAAGCCTAATGGGTGGAGACACCCTTTCATGGGGGTCCTGCACCAGCTCATTTGAAAGCGTGCAGCCTAGTTCCACTAGAAAAGAAAGAAGTAGAGGGTGTCCAAGAAGTTCATGGATCATAATGAGTAGTAAACTGTCAATGGCATCCGTATGCTTCTAGCCATACTAAAAGTGGGTTGATGGAAGAGAATATGCGAGTGTAATGCAATTTCGGGGGCCATAATGTAAGCTCGGCGAGAGAGTTTACAGCAATTCCTACATGGTCATCAAACCTTCAATGAAGTTGCAAACTTAAACTTGAACCTCCCGTTTGAGCTTTTTCATATTTTGGAAGAAGAAACATCAAATTCGAATTTTGGTCTTCCAGCCCATGGCTGCACGGTATTTTACTAAGTTGGCGATTCTATATTGTTAACACATGTTTCTTCTGCCATCTGAATCGGACAAGCACATCGGGGTTTTTCATCGTTGCGAGGCCACAAGAAGTGTCTTAACTAGACAGAAGAAATGATCCTTTTTCTCAATCCCCAAAATCGGATCGTTTATAGAGATAAATCTGGAGGATTGCCATTGCCAATTTGTGACTTGCTCACCGAAACAAGATGAACTTTCACATCCGAGAGAGAATGACATTAAGAAGAAAAAAGCTCACTAACATTGTAGAAGCACTTTCTGGGACATACTTTGGCACTGAGAATTGAAAAAATGTGGATTCTTGTGCAAAGGTTGGACAAGCATTAAACCAGATGATACAGCCATTACTCATTGCTTATGAACTTCCAACTAAAACCAAAGAAGCTCTCTACCATCAAGCATATGCAGTCCCTCTTGAGCAATTCATCTCATGAACCTTCTGTGCTGGTGGAAGTGGAAACACTAACAGATAACCTAGGTACCAGCAACTGAGTAACTTTGCTATTTTGCTAATATGTTCATGAATCATGAATATTGCTGCAGAGGAGTGACTACCATCAGGAATGGAGGAGTGTGACCGCAAATCACTTCCGAAATTGACAATTGAAAGAACTTAGCAACAGCTTGGAAGTCTGAAAGCATATATCCATAAGTCAGCGCCTACTCTACCAGCTGAGGAGCGTCCCTTCCAACGCTTAATGTTAATGAGCTTCACGGGTAGTACATGGAAGTTGCGCTTGTCTGTGGTGGTGGCTAGATCTACTTAAGGGAAAGCCCATCCAATGGATGAGCCATGATTGCACTTCTGGTGCTAAATGCGCCAATGGAGAGCCCGTGATTTGCACTTCTGGTGCTATATGCGCCAATGAGCGCTTCAACAACATCAATCGTCACGTAATGACAATCTGTTAGAATTATCAACTGGAACTGATCATTTTTGTAGATCATGACAGAAGCCACTACAATGTGCCGGAAAAAAGAAACAAGGAATCTCATTCAATGTCTGCGAGACCAGATATAATCCAAAACTTTTGGCTGAGACCGCCTGAACTCGGAAGACCTACTAAGGGGGGTCCTAATACATGTGCAGACGATATAGTCTCTTCACTATACCGACACAGCTAAAACTCCATCACAGTCGAACTGAGGTTGAGCAATGGCACCAACGCGCTTGGATCAAACTTCCGAGCAAAGAGGTAACAAAGAGATGTCCTTCCTGAATTGTACGAGCAGAGTGTAGCATTATTTCTAATAGAATGAATAAAATCTTCTGTTATGTTAGATTTTCTGAAAGTAGCAGGGTGCGGCCCCCCCAGAGACCAATCGACCCAAGTGACACTCCTGTTCGAGTTTTTTGATCCATGGAACATGTTGAGATAAGTCGGGATGTAATGCTCATCCGGGTAACAAGCAGGCTTGCAGTACTTCTCGAAGAGGGAGTAGTACTTGGTGTCGGATACTATATAAGCTGCCAAGTAGCGATTCATTTCAAACCACTGAGACCCTTTCCTCCACTGGTGGAGCCTAATATAAGGAAGCATGCTGCGGCTGTAACGGCCACGTCCATAGCGAGATGGATCATCATACGACTCCACGAAGCTGTGGTCTGAACCAGTGAGATACTTGTACACCGTGGGAAAGTTGTAGACCGGAATGCAGCTCTCGGAAAGCAGAACAAACCGCTCATTGGAGAAGTCGAGCAGGGCATTTGCAAGGAGTCGCCTCTCGGCATCAACGAGTTGTACCGTTCCCCATGCAACTTTCTGGAAAAAAGATCAATGATACAGAGGTCAACAACTAAATCACTTCAGACCATCGCTCAAAACCACAAAATCCTTCATGTGGTCATGTTTATCTTTGCTTGTACAGAATCATCAATCAAAATCTGAGATCAGTACAAGACCATAAAAGCAGTGAAAATCTGTTGTGCAGTTACCTGACTCGGGATCTGCCTACCATAGAACGGAGAAGTGCTCGACACATTGAGCTCGTACCCGGGAAGCGCATGCACGTAGACTGTATAGAGATGTCTCTCCTGGCCGTCGAAGAATTTCTCCCACAACGGCAGCATCGGCAACGGCCCTCTTGTCAGAAACATGAAAGCCACCTTAGGCACTCTGGTGAAAGGGTAGCCCCGCTTCCTCGGGACCATTGACGCTCTCCACTGGAGCTCGACATCGGACATGCCATGAGTCACGTTCCTAGGATACAAGAAAGTGTCCATGCTCAAACAATCCACCTTCTCGCAAGGGGTACAGTTCTTCTCGGGACTGGCCATCGAAGCCGAGACATGGTTAGCAGAGAAAAACAGTTCCGTCTGAGAAGCGAAGTAGCTGTTCATGTGGGTGCTCGTCGCGAGGCCGATGATAATGCCCGCGACGAAAATGACCAGAGACGACAGGATCTGCACGAGCTTGAGCAATCCCGTGTACTTTTCGGCATCTTCTTTCTCTCCTCTGCTTCTAGCCATAATCTCTCTATCCCTTCCGGATTCCAACAAACACCAAGTTGATTTTTCTCCACCGACCCAAACCAATGAAGGGCTCGTTCAACTGGACATCAAGAACAAACCCCAACTGCCTATAGAAGTGACCCAATTCATAGCTAAACACTACCGCGAATTTTCAAGATTATCGCATATATCAAGCGCCGCCGATCTTCAAACATATTAGCTCAAGAATCCCATGCAAAAGCCATTATCAGAACACACTCTTCACTCAACAACGCCTTCTCATGAGACGATCAAACGGTGATCTTCGAAATGGTTATGAAGGGGGATGTACCGAGACCAGACCTCCATTCCTCCATCGAAGATTGCACCGGCCCGTGCGCAACCCCCGGCGACGGCGGGTGGAGATCTCGAGGCTGGTCGACGGCACAGTTCCTGAAGAGGGTATCTCGTGCAAAGGCAAGACGATGAGGGAGTCGTGTCGCCGCGGCGTTTACACTTCTGAATCCACGAGTGAGAGAGAGAGAGAGAGAGAGAGAGAGAGAGGAGGGTGTTGGGTTAAAGATTGGAACGTGTTGGGGAGGCGCATTAAAATGCATCGCGGTTTTCCTGCAGAGGGCGAGATCATTGGAGTCACGTCGTGGCGTTTCGGCTCGTGAATGCATGAGAAGTTGGCGGGTCAGATTTGTACGTGGAAAGTGAATATTTGGAGCGCAACAGATCTCTTGCGGTTTTCTTGGGATTTCCCATCTCTCTCTCTCTCTCTCTCTTCTTGTTTGAGTTCATTAAATAAGAGTATCTCAATTGTATTTCTCCCTGGCCACAAGAAATTCACATTCCTAATTGGGAAACCCAAAAGGGGGAGAAAATTTATGAAAGGCTAGGAAGTGTGATTTGGAGGGTTTTTGGAAATTGATCCATCTTCATTCTTACTATAACTAGTTATTTCGGTTTTCTACTAGCAACTTTAACTATAACCTCAGCTCTCTTTATTGGTCTGACCAAGATACGACTTATTTGAAATTAATTGAATAAACACAGCGCATTTTCGTGAGTGATTTGATCAGTTGTACGATACCTTTGTTATTTTTACTTTATTTATTTTCATTTTTACTCATTAAATTTAGGAGTAGATTCATTCACACGTTAGTTGCTAAATGGGAAATTGCAATAGTGAAATTAAGAAAATCCATGTAATTTAAAATATTATGCCTCATATTTTAAGTATGTATGTATATATATCTATATTTTGAATTAACTTATGTCATTTGATTAAATCTTACTATAAAAAAAAAATAAGTATCGATCATTTGAAATTGTTACATTAAAGGTTTCAAGTGTTTCTTCTTTACATCTATCTCACTTAATTAAAAAAATTCATTTTGCTTAGAATTGAATATAGCCTGTTGTTTACATCCATCTCGCTTATAACATTCCAATCCCACTCTAAATATACATGTTAGTGAAAATAATTTGCGCTGACTAAAATGTAATTGATTTTCTTGAAGTAATTTGACTTATTCCAGTAGAAAAATTACCCTTAATAAATAATTACTTAGTTTAAGATATAAATAATTTAATAAATTTTTGCTAATATATAGTAGGATTTATTATATTATTATGAGGATATTAAACTGAATAACTCCCTTCACTTTAATATTAACAAAGTATCACTATTTATTTCAAAACTGCAAATACATTTAGGTAAATAATTTATCATTTATATTTTTCTTATGTTTATGTTTTCTTTTTTTTTTTTGAGCAAACTTATTTCAAATTTTGCTTTTTAATCTGAAAAGTCATCTGTATTTGTATTTTATGTGCTCACGAAACTTGACATTGTTGCTGTTTTTGCCCCATATTAATCTAAGGCCTTCATAAAGTATGACACTTCCAAAAACTGTAGAATAAATTATACGAAATCTTATATTTTTCTCTTACATTGCATCTCATATTAATGTACTATTAATAATTCTCTCTCTCTCTCTCTCTATATGAAATTCATGAATTTTGCTATATCATATCTATTATTTTGTGATTGCGATAATAAAATCGGATATATTCACATCATCGTATAAATGAATTTAAAATTTTATAAACAAAAATAGTAAAAATTTCTCGTTGCACTATTGCCTACTTTTATTTTTATTTTCCTTTATTTTTTAATTAATTTCTTTTTATTTCTTTCTTTCCCTTCCATCTTTCTTTAATAAAATTTTATCAAATAGTAAATTGTACAAATATACCTAAAATAGTTAAAATATATAATAAATATAATTATATATTTATATTTATATATTGAATTATATTATAAGATAGAATTAAATTTGAATATATAAATAAAAATAATATTAAATTAGAAAAACTAAATTGTTATTTTGAATTTTTGTATTATAATTCAAATATTATTTATATTGAAATATAATTTTAATTTTGTTAACTTAAAAAGTTCATTATTTGAGAAAAGTCAATCCTATCCACCTTCATCACACATCTCCAATTTTATTCAATCTATTATCTCTTTACATCCAACTTCTTTTGTCTTAAGTAGGCACCAAACGCAAAATAAGATAAATTTTATGAGAAGGAAAAGGGAGAAAAATTTAAAATAAAGAGGCATTTTCTACTAATTTTCTTTTTCCCACGTTGCTCACGCCCATAAATTAAATTAAAATTCAGAAAAAGGGAGGGACGAAAAATACAACAAAATATTTTTAAAATTTTTCTTCCTTCGCGTTTAAGAAAGACAAGTGTAAAATTCCCTCAACCGATCTTCGCTTCCCACCTTCCCCAGCCCCAGCAACGGTCCGAAAACGAAAAGAACGGAAAATTGCGGGGCCGATCGCGCAATTTCTCGAAACCCCGGGGACGAAGCAGCAAAACCTCCAAAATCTTTTTAATTTCGTCAGATCGCAAGCGCGTGTCCGTCTTTGTGAGAGAGAGAGAGAGAGAGATTTGATTTGTATTGCATTGCGCATTTCTGTTCTTCGTCCGGCGTTTGAAATTCTCCCCGATCTCCGATTCCATCTCCTCCGCCCTCCGATCCTCCCTCCGCCTCCGATCGCGGCGGCGACGCGCTCCCCACCCCCCTCCGCATCCGCCCTGCGCCCCGCCGGAACCCTACGGCGGCCCGCTCCCGCAGATCCGCGGCATCAGATTCGGATCGATCGCCTCGGTCGGTCGGTCCGTCGGTCGGCCGGCTTGCTCTCGTCGGTTCGTGATCCGATCGTCTTCTCCGGCGAGGAACCGCGCTCGATCCCCGCTTTTCCCCGCGCGCGCGCTGCCGCCTGTCCGATCGGAGTCGAGACATGGAGGCGATCGAGGACTTGGTCCAGCTCTCCGACTCGATTCGGCAGGCGTCCGCGCTCCTCGCCGATGAGGACGTCGACGAGAGCTCCTCGTCGTCCTCGTCGTCCAAGCGCGCCACCACTTTTCTCAATGTCGTCGCGCTCGGCAACATCGTGAGTCCCCGTGGTCACTTGAGTGTGGAAATGCGTGACGTTGCCTGTTGTTTTGGATGTCGATATGCGGATCTCTGCGAT
This sequence comes from Eucalyptus marginata, assembly GCA_014182565.1. NCBI lineage: Eukaryota > Viridiplantae > Streptophyta > Magnoliopsida > Myrtales > Myrtaceae > Eucalyptus > Eucalyptus marginata. Next base: position 1,061,429 of record CM024591.1, on the reverse strand, counting down.
TGCCTGTGGATGCGGTTAGATGAAGTGTCGGTCTGGTTTCCCCTGCTCTTCCTTCCCCCTTTCGCGAGAAACGTGAGATGTGGACTGGGTTTTCAGCTTCTGAGGAATGGATTATGGGAAACCTCTGAGATTGGTTAAAACGCTCCGGCTGATTAGGCTTCGGAGACACTGATCTGAGCTGGATTTCTGTTCATTCTGCTGAAAAATGGTGGAGTGAGTGAGTGAGTATTGGCACCTTTTGTGTTGGCAACGTTTGGACTACCAGTTCATTCTTGCTGTACGAGGAAGACGTTCTTCCTGTGTTCTTTCTTAAGGAATTACTAGCGGAAGCAAACTATTGGTTAGAGAGACAGGAAATTTTAGATCCCGATCAATTAGCAGCAATTTTGTTCATCAGTTCCATCTGTTTCACTATAATGATTATAACATGTGCCCATAGTTCTAGTCGTGTGAACCATTTCATAGAATCAGAAGAAGATGCTGTTAGAAATTAGTGGTCCACGTGTAATATTTGCTATGCACAAGTTCAAGAGCCTCTAGGTTTGTAAATTATGGGGGTGCATTTTGAAAGGGGTGCAATTTGAAAGGCGTGCAAAATTGGATTTGAAATTTTGAATAGATCTTTGAATAGATCCTCTTCACTGTAGGACTGAAGAACCAGTAAATGATTGCATTATGGATGATTGATCCCTGATTTAGGGATATTGTTGGCCTTCTCTACCTCGTACAGTAGATCTTGATCCGTTTAATGTGCCCCATATCTCCTCAAAGAATTGAACAGGTTTTCCAATTTTAACTAGACTTATCCAAAGAATTTGCTTTTATGTCATTCTTTAGATGCTGACAAATTGTTCCTTGATACATCCATATGCTTGTTTCCTTCTTTTAGGAGGCTAGTCAATAAGACTACTTGAAATCTAACTCCATGGTTAAAAGATGTCAAGTCAAGTAGAAATGAAATGGATAGTACTAACGTCAATTTGAGATTTTGAGTATCTCCTACCCCAGATCCAGAGAGTTACGGACACCTTTGTTATTGGATGTACCTGCCTACATAGAATGGATACTTTGTTTAAGATATCTTGTGAACGTATGGCTTTTCTTTTTACGTCTCATAATTGATATATATATATTCTTATGCAACTTCCTTCTCGTTAAACCTGATCAGGGTGCTGGGAAATCTGCTGTCCTAAATAGTCTCATCGGCCATGCTGTCCTGGTGAGTGGTTGTCTCTTTAATCTTTTGCCTCATGTGGGTGCTTTGCGTTTGCTTTATGATTTGCTTCTTAAATCTTGTTAATGTTTAATCATTATTGAATAGCCAACTGGTGAAGGTGGAGCTACTCGGGCTCCAATAAGCATTGACTTAAATAGGGACAGTTCTTTAAGCAGCAAGTCAATTGTTTTGCAAATTGACAGCAAATCTCAACAAGTATCTGCAAGTAAGGTCCTTACTAGGAAGCACTATTCAATTACTTTGTATTGCCCTAGCATAGATGCTTGTTAGTAATGGTATTAACTCATAAAACTATAGTATCTCGTGTATGTGACTGCATATCACAATTGAATTTCCTCATGTTCTCTGTGTTTGGGACATGATAGGTGCTCTTCGCCACTCTCTACAAGATAGACTAAGCAAGGGTTCATCAGGAAGAAGTCGGGATGAAATATACTTGAAACTCCGCACTAGCACAGGTAACTTCTTGCTTGAAGTTGTTTCTGCGCGATGGTTAAATTGACCTTTCGGGTTATGTTGCTTAGGCGATGAAGAAAATCTTAACCAGATTGCCACATATTTTCCTGTAGTTGGATGAGTTTATTCTGTATTAAATACCTGTCAGATTTTAATAGCTAGGTTCTGCACATCCTATACCCCCAAGCATCGATTTGTCATCACATAGAATGTGTATCTAGGAGTTGACCTGTGCATCAACTTTAGACACCACCAGGGTGGCTGACTTGCCAAGTTTTATACTCAATGATTCAGCATCATGGTGAAATGTCGGCATTAAGGTCAATTTTATTTTCTTTGGTATATGTTATTAGGTACAGGGGCCGATCTGAAAACCTTTTTTTTTTTTTTTTTTTGTTATATTAGCCGGTAGCTTTACTGGGGATTGGATTTCTCATGTAGACAGGATGATTTGTATCCCTTTGTAATAATTCTTGGCCTTACTTTTCTCATTTTTTTTCAGCTCCACCGTTAAAGCTCATTGATTTACCTGGATTGGATCAAAGAGTCATGGATGATTCACTGGTGAGGAATGGAAATTTTCTCCAACATTGCTTAAATTAAAAGTTACTTGTGTGCTGCTCCATGCTTTTAACCATTGTTGCATCATTTGCTTCTCAGTTGATTGTTGACTCCTAGCTTTCTAATTCCGCTTTTCTTGAAGGAAAGCTTACTCTTTGGCCGTTAATCTTGACTCCTAGCTTTCTAATTCTGCTTTTCTTGCTTTTCCAGATCAGCGAGTATATTCAGCATAATGATGCTATTTTACTGGTTGTAGTACCTGCTACTCAGGTGCTCGAAATTTCATCGTCACGAGCCCTCAAGGCTGCAAAAGAATATGATTCAGAAAGTGAGTTATTTCAACTCTTTACCTGACAAAATTACTTTTGGCAATGGATAATAGCAGTAACTGCTCGTAAATTGTTATCTTTCCGTGAATAAATTTATGTGATTCTATTTTATCTGTGTTGCATTTACCCCCATGATAGTTATGGGCTTACCAAGTTTGGCTTCTCCTGCAGGTACTAGGACCGTAGGTGTCATTAGCAAAATTGATCAAGCAGCTTCTGATTCAAGAGCTCTTGCAGCTGTTCAGGCTCTCCTCTTGAATAAGGGACCCCCGAGGACTGCTGACATTCCATGGATTGCTTTAATAGGTCAATCAGTTTCCATTGCTTCTGCTCAATCTGGAGGGGTCGGTTCAGAGAATTCACTGGAAACTGCTTGGAGAGCTGAGAGTGAAAGTCTTAAATCCATTTTAACTGGGGCCCCCCAGAGCAAACTCGGGAGAGTAGCTTTGGTTGATGCTCTTGCTGCTCAGATTCGTAATCGTATGAAACTCAGGGTTCCAAATCTACTCTCTGGGTAACTTTATTTCCTTTATAAGGATCTTCCGGTGCATCATTTCTTCCATCACATCTTCTCTTCTGCAAAGCTTTTTATTTTTTAATAGTACAAAATTTTTGAATGGATATTTGACTTACAGTTGAAAATTGTTATATCCTGGCAATAAAGATTGAGGTCTGCATAATCTGTTTGGTAATGCTATGCTCGGTGTGGGATCGTGCAGATTCTGAAATACTAGTTGCTCAAAGCCAATAATTTCCTTTTTCAGTCTTTTTTGGGTAGACTTTGAATTTTTTTTACAAGCAAATTCTATGGACCCAGAAATAAGGAACACCATATTGAATGTTCATTTCTTGTAGGAAATTTATGACTTTTTTCCCTAGGGTAGACTCTTGACTTTCCTCCAGAAACTCTATATGTTAACTTGTGACAATTTAGTGATGAATATGGGCATTGTCTCGCATTTTTTCCTTGGTGCCAGCTCAATGTATGTGCTAGACTTTATTTCCGATTAGCCTAGAGGACAATATATTACATAATAGAATGTTCTCTTTGTTCGCAATAGAGCTCACTAATTACTTTGTCTTCCAGTTGTTCTTATAACTTTATATCTAAAGTTGTGTGTTTTGATAGGGACTATGATTATCCACATAACCACCATTCGTTTCCCAATCTTTTCACAATCAATTTGATCATTTATGAAATTGTAACATTACTGACATGTTGCAGGCTTCAAGGTAAGTCTCAGATTGTCCAGGATGAGTTGGTGAGGCTTGGTGAGCAGATGGTTAATAGTCCTGAAGGTACAAGAGCCTTAGCTTTAGAGCTGTGCCGTGAATTTGAGGACAAGTTTCTCCTGCACATTACGGGTGGTGAAGTAAGCAACTGTATTTTAGTAATTATAGTGGATATTCATGTTATCTCTCTCATTGCCTGGAAACATAGGCACAACATAGACTTTTCCCACATATGGGATATGAAGAACTGAAATGAGGTGGAAATGTTGTAGAGGGGGGAAGGAGTGAAATAAAATGGGTGTCTGAATTCCACTTTTGCTTGTGATGGAGGAATATGATGTGGAAATTCAGAAGAATGATGAATGTCAATCGTGTTTGCAAAACAAAATGTAGGAAAGCGAGGAAGGTAAGGCTATTCTAGGAAATAAAAATTCCTATACAGGTAGAGGAATTGGCATTCCTCCTTTTTGGTCTCATGAGCTTCTACCGACCACAAGTAAAAGAATGAGAGTAAAAATTATCCTCAAGTAACCATAAGTATTCCAACAGCTAAAGAGCTGGATGGCATGACTTGGCATAACCCATGCCACCTTAGACGAGCTAAGGATATGATTCCTAAGATTAAGAGCAAATTCACAATATTATATCCATTCATTTCTTAAAAATTTTTCCATGTAAGAAGAATTGGATTAAATTCATTTGTCGTCCAATTTCCAAGGCTCATATATCAAACCACACTATTTACATTATTTATTATAAAATGCATTAAGATGTCAAATATTATTTCTGTTAATGCAAAATATTGTTTGCAAATATTTATATTATGGGCCAGAATAATTTTATCAATAAAGTTGTCTTATATATTTTAGTGCTGTAAAACATATTAGCTTCTCCAAATTCATTTTTTCTGTGAATCTGATGATTCTCTGCCCATTGACATTCAGTGTCATTGGGCCTCGGGACTTATGGTATATGATGCAAAGTAATCAATATGGGTGCTTGAGCGACTAACTTAGTTTTGCCTGCCATGTAGTCTCCTCAAATCCTGGTTCTTGGGTTGAGATAGAAGAAGAAAAAGTTTGAAATGAGATTCCCTTTGATCTTTTAAGTTCTAGAGAAATGGTAGCATATGGGATGCAGGGCATGAGAATTCTATAGCATTATTTCTTCAACTTGATGACATATTTTTACAAACCTTCTTTTAACTAAGATGGGAATTAACTTTGCAGGGTAGTGGTTGGAAGATTGTTGCAAGCTTTGAGGGCAATTTTCCTAACCGCATCAAGCAGCTTCCCTTGGATCGGCATTTTGATATTAATAATGTCAAAAGGGTACATTGGTTTTGCTATTTTCTCTCATGATCTCCATACTTCTCTGATTATTCGGCTGGAATGTTTATCTCTGGGCCTTGTGATCATACCAGATTGTGCTAGAGGCAGATGGTTATCAACCTTATCTTATCTCTCCAGAGAAAGGACTTAGATCTCTGATAAAAAGTGTTTTGGAGATGGCAAAAGAGCCATCACGGCTCTGTGTGGATGAGGTAGCTCATTTAAGTTGCATTAATTGCCCTGTCATTATTGGCATGCGTTGAGCCTTCTTTACTGCTTCAATAAGTTGCTCTGCTTGCTACTGCTCTATAAGTTTCTAGAAGATTCCTTTCAGATGCAATGCATTGATTTTCCTTTGCTACCCCTTGTCATACCTTGGGTCAACATTCGACTGAACAGGTGCACCGTGTCCTGCTGGACATTGTTTCTGCTGCCGCAACTGCTACACCAGGTCTCGGAAGATATCCTCCTTTTAAAAGAGAGGTACTAGTTTTTAGCACTCATAGTCGCTATAGTTTGGGCAGTATCACAGTTTTTTGAATCATTCATTAGGTTATAACCATCGCAACTGCTGCGCTCGAGACATTTAAGACTGAGGCCAAGAAGATGGTGGTGGCACTTGTTGACATGGAACGTGCATTTGTCCCTCCTCAACACTTCATTAGATTGGTGCAAAGGAGGTATGCTTACTCAGAGTGTGATAACAGATAATATTATCTTTTGTTGCAGTAAATATTAGCCAGATGAGTTGAATTTGACAATGTTGGATATTCAACCCTGTGAGGAAAATTTATCCATTCCACTTGCTTGTCTAGATAGACTTTTACTTTTTGCTTAATCTAAATCCTGTGGCATATGCATTTTGTCTTTTTCTTAACCCAAAACACTTGAAATTTTCAAGACATACATATATTGACTCATCGATTCACATATAAATTTTTCATAATTTTTTGAAATGAATAAGTTGCTTTTTTGTTTCTAAAATGCATGGACAAACAGACCCTTTGTGTTTGCATTGAGTCAGCTTTACCTGTTGAAGGTCTACTGGATTTTGTTTCTTTTATATGTAATATGGGGTTTATGTTAGTATTATATAAAATCGCTTATATTGCAAAATTTATTGTATTATAACTCTGTAGTCTGTCTACTTGAGTTCTCTGTTGTTGTGATTATAAGTGTAGCCTTGCTTAATTTTGCTATTTTTTCTTCTTTAACTGAACTTGTTATGGGCTGTATCTTCCTTGTCTCTATCAGTCATAGGGTGCACTTTTGTCACTATTGTAAAAGTGTATACCTTTGCCCCCTGATTATGGGCTTATTGCTTGATAGGATGAAGAAAGCATAGATTTTTGGTGGCCTATAATTGTTTCTTATTTTTTTATTGGTTGTATTATGTATAGTAGGGAATTGATGTACTCCCAAGTCCTTCATGTTGTCTGTCTGATCCCCTCAAATTGTCTGAACAGGATGGAAAGGCAGCGTCGTGAAGATGAGCTAAAGAATAGATCTTCCAAAAGAGGAGTTGCTGATGCAGAGCAATCCACTCTCAACAGGGTGAATATTTTTTCCTCTTCATGTATTAGTGCATCAACTTATAAAGAAGTTGTCACTTATCACCTATGAAGCACGGACACGTTGCTGAGGCTTACGTGTCGTGTCCGACACGTGTCGACGTGTCCGACACGCTCGGACACGCTCGGACACGTTCGGACACGCGGTCAACGCGTGTCGAGAAATCCGACACGTGGTCAACTTTTCTCGACACGCTTCGACACGCGTGTCCGAGAGAGAGATTGTTGAAGAAGGCGATGATGGGTAGAGGTGAGGCCGAGGAAGCGGAGATGAGGCTGCGACAGCGAGAGGAAGGGCATAAACTGAGGCGAGGCTGCGATGGAGGGCCGGCGGCGAGGCTGCAGCTGTTGCGAAGGAGGAACGGCCGAAGGCGACAGCGATGGGGCGACCAAAAGAGTTGAGAAGATCGTGAGGAAGAAACTGAGGGGGCGGGGGAGCTGGTTGTGGCGTGGGGGAGGGGGGAGGGGGAGAGAGCAGGGGAAGAACAAGAATGGAGAGGATTGATGGGGGCGCAGCCTCGCAGGGAGCAGGTGGTGGCGTGTGGGGAAAGGGAGGGGGAGCGGGAGAGAAAGAGAGGAGAGAGGGGAAGAAACCGATGGGTATGGGGGCAATTGATGGGGCGCAGAGAGCAGGTGGTAGCGTGGGGGAGGAGAGAGAGAGAGAGAGAGAGAGAGAGAGGAGAGAGAGTGGGGGCAGATCCGCATAAAGGGGAGGGGATTTTGGGGTGGTAGCGTGAGAGAAGAGGAGGAGAGAGAAATGAGGAGAGAGGGTTTGAGGGGAATAATTTTTGTTAAAATAAATAATAAATTTTTAAATATGCACACATATTAATTATGAATATGTTTTTTAAATTTTTTTATGAATAGATTTATTAATATTATTAGTGTAAATTTATAGTAAGTTTTTATTTATTTATTTACTTATTTGTGAATTTGAATCAAATTAATTAAAAATAAAAAAATTTATTTAATATATAACGTGTCGGAACGTGTCGGAATTCACTACTTTTTAAGAAATCACGTATCACGTGTCGTGTCGTGTCGTGTCGCGTGTCGCGTGTCGCGTGTCGGTGCTACCTAGCTTATCACTGCTGTTTTGAATTCTTATTTTCAGGCAACTAGTCCTCAAACCGGGGGTCAACAAAGTGGAGGTACCTTGAAATCCATGAAAGAGAAAACCAATCAGCAAGACAAGGATGGGCAGGAGGGATCTGTACTAAAGACTGCAGGGCCAGATGGAGAGATGACGGCAGGTCTGCGCTGAGTCAGACTAGTTGAGAAAACTTTTTACAATACATCTTTGGCAGAACAACAAAGAATTTAGTTGCATAGGGCCGTCATACCTTTTGGCTCTTTATAAATGTCTATCTCTCTCTCTCTCTCTCTCTCTCTCTCTCTCTCTCTCTCTCTTTTTAAAGAATGTTGCCATTAGTTCATTTACCTTTTTGTTTGCTGACTGCGTGCTGCACTCAGTGATTCACATGGGCACTTATCTATTTCAATATGCTAAAGAGCCATAATATTCTTTTTGATTTTACACTTGTTGTAACTTGAACTTTTCTTTTCTCTTCTACATGTCACTTTAAAAAAAATAAATGAGAAGGGTATGCTTTTTAATGGAACAAATGATTGGCCATATTTTGTGTTTAGTGCACATTTGAACTTTTTCAAAATCATGGCCATAGTCATCTACACTTGTCCTCAGACTTTCATTGGCTTATGATCGCCATGGTTATCTGCAGGCTTCTTATTGAAGAAAAGTGCAAAAACAAATGGATGGAGCAAGAGATGGTTTGTTTTAAATGAGAAAACTGGCAAGGTTAGTAGCATAATAAATTTATACCCTGGAGCGTTTCTCTATCTGCAAATTAGTGGGATGCCTGTTAATCCATGATGTACTTAATTAATAGCCATTTGACATTATTGAGATACTTGCCACTATAATTAACCCTTAGTGTTTAGTTTATTTGACAGTTGGTGTAGGCATAAATTGTTAACATTACATGGACCATATTGCAAATTTTGCTTTAGAAATCTTCATGTTCATTATCCGTTTTTTGGCCGTAAAACTTTACTTTTTTTCTAACAATTTTTTGTTATTTTCAGAGTCTATTATGACTAGGTGACCAACGTATTTGCTGTATTTGCAGTTTTCATATACCAGGAAGCCAGAAGAACGACTTTTCCGTGGTACCATCATTTTGCAGGTGAGGAATGTTTCAGGCTCTTCGGCTATTTCAGTATGAAATTCCTTGGCTGTTCACTTATTTTCAATATGACCAATTGTCTCTTATCTTCTATACAATTTTTATGGGGGTGCATGTGTGGGTATGCATGCATGCACGCATGTTTGACATATCTAAACAAGTCTGCGATGGTGGTGAGTAAATTTCCTAAGAAGTTAATTACGGGTGCATTGAGAAAAGAGAGAAAGCAGCTGCTTGGTCCCAAGATTTATTCTGTTTCCATATTCAAGAAATTGGAGGCAAGCAGGACAACAAATTTGGAATTTTTTTGCTTTTGATTTGGCTAATAATGACAAAAACAATATGGGTGGGAACAAAACGAAAACAAATCCCTTCTGGCCAACAGATTGGTTCGACTAAAGAATTTTTCCTACCTTCACTTCTATTCAAAGTGTAAATAAGACAAGCGTACTTTTTTGTTTATTAAAAGACAAATGCACTTTGGCCAATCAACTAACACTATTTTACCTCCACATCATTTCAATTTGGGTGCATCTAAAACAGGTTCATTTCCTTTTTATTTATTTTGTTTCTGACTTGAATCGCTGCATTATATTGTTAAGCTCTGTCATCTAGAGAACATGTTGGAAAGAATGACAGCATGTATCTGCCTTGTTCTTTTTTTCCATTGGTATAGCAGCATGTATCCATTAGACTAGTTATTGAAGAAAGCATGTATCTGTTAGCCTGTGCTTATGCTTACCAGTCATCCCTTCAAATTGTCAAATCCTCTGCAACACCATCCGTTGTCCCTTCCATTTGCTGAGTGGCCATCCCTTATTCTTCTGTTTACTTGTTGTCGTTTATTGCTGTCCATTGGATTCTCATCGTGAGAGTATACAAGTTCACATTTGTAATACAGTTGACCCCAGTCGAGCTACTGGAAGTTGTACTTAGCTTTTTGTTTGTTTCTGCATGTTGATTGTGCAACCGTTGGATGAATTCATCAGGAATGTAACCTCGAAGAAATCTCCGATGATGATGAACCCCCACCAAAAAGTTCCAAGGATAAAAAATCAAATGGTCCAGACTCTGGAAAAGGACCTGGTCTTGTCTTCAAGATAACTAGCAAGGTTCCTTACAAGACAGTACTGAAAGGTACTTATTCTTTCATACATTATGTCTTTTATCTTTAGGATTTCGACTATCCCTTCAAACTGCTTAGTGGATGTCCTGCTTCCATGTTGTAGCTCACAGTGCGGTGGTATTGAAGGCTGAGACTATGGCAGAGAAGGTTGAGTGGTTGAACAAATTAAGAAATGTTGTCCCGCCTTCTGCTGGAGGTCAAATGAAGGGAGAATCTGGGCTCCCCCTCCGGCAAAGCCTCTCCGATGGTTCTCTGGTGAGTCATCTAATGGCATTGCTTGGTGAGAAATTCCCTCCCTTTCCCTTCTTCCGCAAGGGGGAAAAAAGAAACAACCATCAACCCCTAAAAGGATATAGAAAACCAATGGGTTTGTTTTATCCTTCAGCGACTGCAAGCAAGATCCATCTGTTTCACTTTCCACTCTTCCAACTGTCCAGTGTTCCAGTAGGAGTTCTTTGAAGATAACATATACCAAAGGCTCAAAAGACCTTGAAATATTCTACCTTTCTTTGTTAAGACTATTACTAACTAAACCGGCAATATGTTTTTGGTGGTCCCTGTATATCAGGATACCATGGCAAGAAGACCTGCAGATCCAGAGGAAGAACTTCGGTGGATGTCCCAGGAAGTTCGTGGTTATGTCGAAGCAGTTCTCAACAGCCTTGGTGCTAACGTTCCAAAAGTCAGTTTTCTTAACTTGGTGCTGTTGTTCTTATGTTTGCTGAGACGGTGGCATTGCTTTTTATTTCATTAGCTTCTTATGTCCCTGAGCAGGCAGTGGTACTTTGCCAAGTAGAGAAAGCCAAAGAGGACATGCTCAATCAATTATACAGTTCGATCAGGTTAGCTTGAACATCGCATTGATTGTTTCTGTTTTTGGTGAATCAATTTTGTTTTTTTCTTTTGAATATTTTCATAGTATGCTTGTGTTCCTTACTACATGGTGCAAATGCAAGGTACTCGAAGCATTCCTTTTTGGAGTGGTGGTTTGTTAAGACCACTGCAAGTAGCATCTATTGCATCTGACCATATGTTGTTGGAAATGGTTAACCTATAATGAAAACATATAATAGAATATTGCATTGACCACATATTTATTGTGTTCTGTTTTGCAGCTACAGTTTCCAATTCTACAGCACTAATATGCTTCATATGGAACCTTTTTACAATATTCTATATCATTAATGAAGGTTTATTCTTGAATGATTAGTCATCCTTTCTTGTTTACATTGGATTGTAGTGCTCAAAGCACAGCAAGAATTGAAGAACTGCTTCTAGAGGATCATAATGTAAAACGTAAGAGGGAAAAATGCCAGAAACAGGCCTCCCTCCTGTCGAAACTCACAAGACAACTCAGCATTCACGATAATCGAGCATCTGCTGCCTCTAGCTGGTCTGATAGCAGCAGTGCTGCAGGTAATAGCTAGTGCGGTTTTAGTTAAATGTGCAGTGCATCTTTAAAATCTGAACAGCTTATGGAGCAGGACTTGTGTGCCATGGCAGTATAATTCTCATAAGTTGTGTCTGAAGGGTTAAGAAAACTAATTTCTCAAAGGACTTTCTGTTTCCAAATTGATTTCTCTCTGCTAGTATGCCTTGGGCTGTTGCTTATGCTGTAAAGTTTAATGGAGCTTACCCTGTGGGAGAAGTTCTTTTTTTTTCTCCCCGGTTTATAGTGATAAAATGGTGTGTGCCCTTTGCTTCAGAATTTAATCTCCAACTGGCGGTCTCAAGTGGTTTAAATGCTGAAAGTTTCTCAAATTTTATGTTTCTGGAAATGTGGAATTGAGATGTTAGAAATCACCGACTGGTAAAAGCCTCTCCCATCGGCATGAAAATTCAAATTGGGAATGGAAAAGGATACTGGTCTTAATTGTGATTTAAATGGTGAAAATTTCTCGAATCTGATAATTTCTCTGTATGTGGAAGAATGGCATTGTGATTTTAGAAAAGGTAAGCTTTTGCAATTTGCATCAAAATTCAAATTGGGAACTGAGACGCTAGCTGCGGACTAAAGTGCAGTTTAAATTAGGTTTCTTGAATCTGAATTTTCATGTGTTTATCTTGGAAAAGCGAATTTGTGATTTTGGAAACCATTAATTGGTAAAATCCTTCCCATGATCCTAGTACTTTGTGACATTCCTCTTCCTATTTGAGATGTTTTCATAGAAGGCCTCTTGATTGATATTTTTGAGTGTGGCGATTTACTATCGGAGACTTGACTGCCGTGCTTCCTATATTGCACTTATTTCCTGGTAATTGAAAAAAGAAGAAAAATCTACCTCAGCTGCTGATGTTATCTATATTGCGCAGAAAGCCCAAGAAGTAATGGACCCTCATCTGGTGATGACTGGAGGAGCGCTTTTGACGCAGCCTCCAATGGACACACCGATTCATCTCGGTTTGGGACGAGCCACAGTCGGCGGAACAGTGACCCTGCTCAAAATGGTGATGTCAGCCCGGCATCAAATCCCGGTGGCCGGCGTAGTACACCGGTTCGATTACCGCCTGCACCCCCACAGTCAGGTTCGACTTACAGATACTAGATGTTTGAAGATCATGATGGATAATGGCTCTCAAGGCATTCTTGTTGGGTGGGTGTCTTTGCTCCTGGTGGTTTGAGTATTTAAATTGAATCACATGTCGCTGTATATGCTTCATAGAGGTGGGAATTGAGTATTAGGTGGTCATGTATAAAAATTACGCGATTAATATCGGAGCCCGCCCATCCGACTGTCTGTCATCCGGAGCTTCATTAGTTCCTTTCATTGGAAGGATTGGTTTGTTAATTTTTTTCCTTTTGGTCGGGTTGGGGGGTGGGGCAGGGGCAGGGCGGGGATAGGTTACAATTTTTGCTCGCAGTGACATGCTTTGGATGGAGGATTGTATACCATGTTTTTGGTGAAGTGCATTATCCGCATCGGAGTACAGACCTATTATTCTGAAATATAAGCTTCTGAGTTTCGATTAAACTGATGCTCATATGCCTTTTTCATCTGAACTTCTTGTTACCTCGAAATTTTGAATAGGTTGTGATATTATATGGATGCAAAATTTCGTAATATCACGATAGCAAAATTATGTATCATTGAATGATTCCTCTTTTCTTTTTCTTTTTTTCAAAGAAACTATGGAGTTGATTCATCTGTTCTATCTATCGCGCCAATCTTTTCGAGGGCTATGGTACAATGTAATACTACAAGTCTACAACTCATTTGTTCAGGAAGCTTGAAATATATATTTTTGTATCATTTATAAAAATGGAATAAATAAAAATATTTATATTATTCACAAAAATATCTAAATATAAATTGTAATGAATAATTATAAAAATTATCTACTAATTAATAAAAGGGGTAAAAACGATTATTGTTAAGAAAGTATTTTATAATCATTTATCTTTAGCAAAATACATGCAACTTTTAAGTATACAATCCATTTATTTTTATCTTATCTGAGAACTTTACGTTAGCGTTTGCGAACGATCCTTTGTTGGCATCAATTTTTTCCAACGGTTTGAGGCACTTATGTATGGGACAAACCTTATTTTTAACAAGTCAAGTAAACAACAATCCAAGTGAAGAAATGGCCGATCGTCAGCCTTCCTTCCGCAGTTGGAGAACTTTGGAGGCCTGGCTGACGATTTGATGATATATATGTTTTCACTGATGATGTTATGCCTCTTTAAGATCATCAGGAGCTTCGAGATCAAGAAAGGACCCTCTCCATATCGACATCACACTGAGGCGGCCAGATCGCAAAACCCACAGGCATTGTTTCTATAGCGACTCTTTTACTTGAATGAAATGGTCGACTAACGGATCTGTACATTAGCAATGGATAGATCTTTCCTTCATCAAGATGTGCATACCACAACCATACGGGCATGGACTTCCTACGTGCATGTGTCTACTGTATGCCTTCTTTAAGGGGTCCGGAATCGCGGATCAGATCCATCACTAGTTTGACCTGCAGATAAGGCAAATGTTCTGATTAAGCTGACAGGAGATTTCAGATCATACGTGGTTTAGTGTTCCTTTTTTTTTACTAAGAGTCAGAGGTGATATCAAATGAAGTGGCGCAACGGAGTTATCCACTATACAGGAAGAAGAAACTCTTTTTAGAAAAGCAAGCCTAAGTCCTAAAACATTGTCCAACTTCACTGCTGGGACCTTCCTTATATCTACTTTGCTAAAATGCATTAGGAAATGAAGTCCGGTGGAACAGATAACGAAAATAAGAAGGCAAGCATTCAGCATCAACCGTGATCATCTACGACACAGATAGTTCAGTTGAATACAATGTCTGCTGCTACCTCCTTTGTGACTGCATCACTAGGCCAACCACACAAGAAACATAGGAAGTGAAAAATGTTCTTGCGTTCGCAGCATATGAGAAGGATCGAATGTTCACCACAACATGATGATAGTGCTATTAACAAATGAGTTGTTCTTGCCTGATAACTCTTTAGTAACATACCTGAGTTGCCTCGCGCACTACAAATTCTTCTATGGCCTTGCTGAATTCTTCATCCAGAAGGTAGTGGCAGCTATAAGTGGGTACAGGCAAATAACCTCGCTGAATTTTGTGCTCACCCTGAGCCCCTGCCTCCACTGTTTTCAAATTAAGCTCTATAGCAGCTTCTATTGCCTGTTATGTAGATAAAAGTAAATAGTTATATTGTTCCAAACATGACAAGTGCATGCTTCCATATCACAAGAACTATTATCCTCCCATAGCAAATCTGCTTTACGCTAAAATTAGTTGATCTACCACTTCCTCTTTCCTCTTTGTTTTTGCAACTCCACTGCAAATTCCTTGATGGGGAATTTTTCATTAGCATGTGAGGACTATTATAATGTAGAGAAAAGCTTTGTCAACTTCTGGAATGACATTTCTAGATATGCCCATGCCTTTACAGCAGCACTCTTGCATAAAGTCCCCATTTTAGAGCAGAAGATAATCATGGTAGTAGGCCTGAACAATGACATTTATCTTAGCTGCTGTACCTGTCACATAGACCCATGGATGATCATCACCTAACGCTACCCTTTTATTACAACAAAATAGGTCCCCAATTCTTCAAAGAACAAAATTATACGCAAGCAGATTCCAAAACCGACTGAATGATATTTACTTCATGATTTGAAATTGAAGAACTAGTCTTTGTGAAAAGCATATTCACACATTCTAGTATTCTTACTTGGGAAAAATTTACATAATTTTAGTGAATCGGTTGCCACTTTAAATTGACAATCTCTTCCTCTATTTAGCTTGCACTTACATTTGATATCTTGTTCATGCTTTTACTATACTGAAGTCTCAAGGTACAACACATGGGTTAGCAAATCCATACCATGCAATTAAGTCTGTTAGTTCACCCTTGTCAACATAAGGTTAAACGAATCTCACTTTTCTAAATAGGCAATAAGCACCCAAGATAGAACTTCCAAATCAAGTATATATCGAACTCACAGGAGTTTTGCATGTTAAATAGACACAAACCTGGTAATAACAAGCTTCAAAATGTAAGCTGGGATAATAAGCTTTCGGATGACAGCCCCAAAGGCGCCCATAAATAGTATCTCCGCCTATAAGATTAAGGGCTCCTGCAACAAGTTCATCCCCTTCTTCAGCTACAACCAGTAACACTTGGTCTCCCATCTTTGATCCCATGTTATGAAAAAACTCTCTTGTCAAATAAGGGCTGCCCCACCTAAATAAACATAAGCAGCAAGACACGATCTATTTAAGCCTCTCATATCAAATAAAGATGCCTTTGTATATACACGAGGCAGGCAAAACAATCAACAATATTATATTTTCTGCAAAGGAAAGACAAAACCAGTCACTGGACCCATACTTGTTATCGGTGGTGTTCTTGTAGAACGTATAGAAAGAATCCCAGTGCTTAGCCTGCACACACAATCAAAACCAAGAAGCTCAAGTCCTTCATGTTTCACAAAGTGAAGGTATTAATTTAGGAGTAAGTTGTAAGAGAACAGGAGTCACATGTGGATGATCACATCTAAGGACTACTCATCTAAAAGCTCAAACCAGTGGACAGAAAGTTGCTACTAGCATCTAAATTCAAATTAATAGTATTACTGGGAAGTTGCGACATGATATACTTATTTATACTTCTCTGTATAGTTAACCAACTAGTCTCTATTCACATTGATATCAAATTGATCCAGCTGGATTACATATATTATTAAACCTCACATATTTTGGGCAGGATTGGCTTAAAATCTTCCCCAAGACACTTTTGCCATGATATTTGTACTCATTACCTTTATTTCATCCCCTCGAAGCCGCTTCATTGTCAAGTTTTGGACAGAAATCTGCAGAAAGGGTTTGATCCAATGAGTAAAAGCTTGTGTGCCCAAAAAGATGCAATGTCAAATCTGGCACTATGAGACTATAAGATGCAACAGATAAAAATGCAAACTGATTTTTGACAAAATACCATAGTGCGCCAGCAATTAATTTTGATAACTTAATGGGGAATTTGATATTCTGTCTGTGCTATTAGCAAAATAGATTTCAACAGGCAAAAAGGAAATTAGTACTACATGAAAGTTTATGTGTGTGTTTTTTTCCCCATTAGTATAGGTACAAATACAATTGATACACTGCCACTGATATATTTGCATTAAACATTTGTAGAACGTAACAGTGATAGGCATTTGTAAAGATCAGTTCATATAATACTTCCCCATAACTCATGTCATCATAAAGAACGACCAATTCGTTACTCAACTGTTCATATTTTACTGCTTTGAAGCATCTTCAGCAATTAGTCAGTTTTCCAGTTGTCCAAGAAGCTCAAGTACCAGTATAACACTTTACTTCAGCAGAGTGGATTTCAGCAAATGCATAAGGTCAGTCAGCATTATATCCAAAATTGGGAATGCAATCCCCATGAAGCATCAGTCTCAGAGTGTTAGTAAAAAGTTCTATGAGCATTTAGTGAAGATTGCAGTAACATATATCGTTCCATAATAACTACTTTCTTCATTTCCCCTGTGACAAGCATATGTATCAACACAATTTACTAAAAAAATTTATCCAATTTTCAAGCATATATTTAAGGAATAAAGAACTAAGAGCAAGATTTACAAGAATTTCTAGGTGGGAGTATCTTCCCAAAATAAAGGAAATTGCCAAATAAAATAACATTTGGAAAAACTAACCTTCTTGCGCTCCTGACGTATATTTTTCCTTTTGTTCTGCTTCATGTCCATCAAAAAGTCATCAAAACTGTGGCACAGACAGTGAAACTTGAAGCATGTACCTTTTGCATGCAAGATAAACACAAGAAATGTAAAAAGATCAAAAGTTGGCAATCCAAGTAAATTTAGACACGACTGATTCAGAGAAGTAATGCTGCAATCATATGCTAATTGGCAGGACTATTGCAAAGGAAACTGATGCACGCACAATATCAAATGGAGAAAATTGACAGCTGCATCACGTCCAAGTATATTTTTAAACAAAAGCTGCATTTGACCTAGATAACATTGTGAAGCATATACCCCTTGACATGCTATCTAGATCACAAAGAGACAACTCCATTCAACTCCCAAATACTTTCAACCCTCACTGACAATCAAGAAAAGGGGTCAGAGGTGTATGATTGCTATGATGTAATTGAGTGAGTCTTATGAAATTTCAAACTTGGTCAAATAATACTTTGACTGAGAAACTAGAAATATCACAGACGCCTATTTTCATTAGCATTGAGTCTAATGTTTCAGCACTTGTCTGCTTAATCTTGTACTCGATGTGTCTTTGTTTCCCTACTCCTATTACGAAAGAATATATAATTAAATACTTATCTTGACCATTAAGAAATAAGCACACTGCTGGAGGTTTGTTGCCATGTTATATGAATTTTACTTCAGGTGGCTTTGGCTGGAGCCCTCAAGGAGCTCAATCGTGAAAGTCTACGATTCATTGCATTAAACAGGGCAGATGGAGATGTACTCCCAATCTGAAGTGTATTAGTACTCCCAAGGTTTTGTTAAATCGTAAAATCACCCTTCAGAATCTTTTCTGAAATGTACTAATACACTTCAGATGGAGATGAGTCTCCTGGGTTGTTTTACTGCCAAAGGAAAGTGAATAGGGAAAAACCAAAAGTTATTGTCAATGTATCCAGCAGCAGTAACATCAGGCCTAACTGTAATTTCATCACTCATTTTGCCACTCACCATGTATAGTTTCGATTGCTCCAATGGTACTGCATTCCTATCCTCTGTAGAAAACCCTTTTCCTTGAGGTTTTGCCATTCATTCTCAGAAGAAAATGTGATGTGGACTGACGAAACCTGGGACTGTTGTCAAGGATATAAAGTAAATTCAGAACTACTGCAAATCGAAACATCAGATTCACAGTTCAGGAATTTCCATCTTTAAGTAAGCCACAGCTAGCCACAACTTCCCCACTTGTTTGGCAAATAACTAAGTTATTCCTCGTTTTCCATGAGACCATACATATAGAGATGAGCCCTAAAAACAATTTAACTCTAGTGCAATTCCAGCCAAGGGAAAAGGTCCAAATAATTGATGGAGTGTTAAAAGAAGCCCAATGACGAAAGAAAAGTGCGATAAAAGTTTGACCATCGCATGGATGTAACATCATATTCACTATGGACAGTCACGCATCTGTTATCGCGTACCTTAGCAACCAGATTCTTTAAGGCGTCTACTACAATGTCAAAAACTTGATCCTTATATAAGGAATCACGAAGTAGAATCCGAGGACCAGTTACAGGGGTAAAAGGCACACAACACTGGTACTTTGGATAGTATCTTGAACCATAACTGTAGTAAGCGTCCGCCCAAGAATGGTCAAAGACAAATTCACCATTCGAGTGACTGCACAACAACATGAAAAATGAGAGTGAAACCACACCCAAAAAGCTCCTCGAAGATTGTAAAAATTGCTCAACATATAGCTATTCACGAGGAGCATAGAAGAACCTATCCATTTGAAGTTTCAGAGAAAAGAAATCTAATACTGAGAACAAAGAAGAGGATAAACCTTTTAAGATAAAGTGGAACAACACCTACAACAGTCCCAGATTCATCCTTAGCAACAATGTGCCGCGGCATCCATCCTGTTTCCTAAAAGCAATTAAATAGATCAACGGAGTATCCAAGAGAAGCTATTCAGCTTAGCAGGATAGTAACACTCAAAGAACTCCGTTTAGGAATGATAGGAAGAGAAGCCAAATCCATTAAAAAAACTACTTCACTAGGTAGACATCAAAATCTACAAAACTCAATAGTCCCTCTTCATTCGAAAAGAAACTCCGTGGCATATGCCGGAAATAAAAGGAACTTCTTTTTTCCCGTCTGTCAGAGCATCAAAAGGAGAGACATCTCTCTAGAGACAGAAACCTATTGGGCCGATAAGCTGTTGGACGTAAAAGCATCAGGGACACCCCACAAGCAGCAGTGTGCAACCAACTTATCAGTGAAAGCTTATGCACGAAGGAACCAAGGGATAATTATGCCAAGGACTCCAATATCAATGAAGCAAGTACCAATCATCCAATCCTTCTCTCATAAGAACGCAAAAATTTACGTTGATGAACAACAATCTCATCCTCTAGAAGGCGAAATCTCACCTTCACAGCAGAATTAGACTCCTCCAAACTCGAAAGGAACCCGTGCGAGAGAAACGGGTTATACTTCTCAGGGCCAGTAGCATCAAGAGCACATGCATCCCAATCATTCGCCGAAACCTCGGAGATGGAATTAACAACCGACAGCGATATCCGCTTCGGCCTCGACTCCGTCGCCGTCGAAACATCCTGCGCGACAGAACACGAACCTATTCATTCCGTATATTCCGGAAGCAGAACTATCGCGACCATGCAGAACATACCTCGGCGCCCGGCGCCGTCAGAGCATAATCGCCGAGGGAAAGATCGACGGTTTCGCGAGGCTCCAGAGACTTCTTCGACCTCCAGAACAGCGCGCGGATTCCGGCGGCGGCTCGGGACGGCCTCCCAGGATGCGGTCCGGATCGGGCGTTCTTCTTCCCCTGCATGATGAAGAAGCAGGCGCGCGAAAACATAAGAAAGGAAGCATCTTCTAGAGAGAGAGAGAGAGGGAGAGAGAGACTGACGGTGAAGGGATGAGGAGGAGGAGTGGGGAAGCGGCCGAGGAAGGGGGAGGGATTGCGGTTGCAGAGGCTCGCCGCCGCGGCCATCCTCTCTTCCGCCGTCGCCGACGTCGCCGACCACCAGCGTCCGGCGACCACTCTCTCTCTATCTCTAGCTCTCTCTCTCTCTCTCTCTTGCTCAGCCAGTCAGTCCTCCAGCTGAAACTGAGAAAGGCAAGCAAAAGATCCACCACGCGCCACGTGGCGACTTCCCATACCATATTAATGAAATCAATCGCGACCGTTGATTTTCGTATATGAATGAAATCTCTCGGAAAACGCTTTTTCCAGCTCCTTTGGGGATCAATTTCGTTTTTTAGCAAACGCGTCTTTTAGAACGCGAAAGGTTGAGTAAAAAATGGTGGGTCAAAAGGGAAAATGGCCCCGGTTATTCTCAAAATGCTCGAAACTAACATAAAATAAAGCTTGATTTTAAAACTTCTATTCGTATTGAGAAATTTCATCTTTTCTTTTTGTCAGGAAAAATTTGTTCTGCATAGTTAAAAAGTTAATGCCATAGATTATTTGCCTTTTTATTTTATACATCAATATTATGTACGAATGAAATCTCAAATTTTGATGTCCATTCCATATTTATCAAAATAGCCTTGTGTTTATAATTGACTCTAGTTAAGTGAAAGCATATAGAGGGATGATATTGACTTTTATCATGTTGTCGTCACATTTACAACCAAAAAATCTCGATTATACTATATAGAAGATCTTTCAAGGCTAGAGAATATACCATAAAGGGAAGATCAAATAGTTAAGGGTGAAACAATGCATGAGAAAGTTACGCTACAATTATTGTCAAATTGTCGAATGACTTGTTAAGTCTACCTCGACTATAAAGGAAAAAAAGGCTCCAAACTTGTAGGCTCCGGTTTTATCGATTTATTTAATAACTACTCATATTTTTCTTTTCTTTTTTTGTTACAGGTGAATGGTGCTATCTTTCATTGTTACATAGAAGAAATTTTTGAATTGGATATTTCACTTTCAATATCCAAACTTATTCTTATAGTAATATTTTGTTATAGCAAAAGATAATAATAGTAACCTTGTAAAAAAAAAAAAAAGCCATGAATTCCCAATTTAAATCTATTATATCTCTTCTTGGTTATTGGAAAATGGTAATCTATATTCTTTTTCTTCTCCAAATATCATTATTTTTCAAATACTTATTTTTAAAAAATATTTTATATATATATATATATTTCATAGTTTTAATGTGTTGATTACCACTCTCCTTTTGCCCCCTTAGAGAAGGTTCCGTTCCGAGCGAGGTGTTGTTCTCGGGACATAGACAGAATTCGCATGGCGGAGCCGATCTACGACGACGACGGCGGAGGCGGAGGAGACGCGGCGGCGGCGGCGGCGGCGGCTTGCGGCGAGCAGACACCGCCGGCGATGGGAGGCGCGGGGCCCACGAGCCGGAAGGAGAAGCGGAAGGCGGCGAAGAGGATGAAGCGGAAGCAGCTGAGGAAGGAGGCGGCGGCGCGGGAGCGGGAGGAGGAGGAGGCGCGGCTTAACGATCCGGAGGAGCGGAGGAGGGCGGAGCTGGCGGAGAAGGAGGAGGAGGAGAGGAGGGAGAGGGAGAGGAAGGAGTTCGAGGAGAGGGAGAGGGCCTGGGTCGAGGCGATGGAGAGGAAGAGGAAGAAGGAGGAGGAGGAGGAGGCGGAAGCGGAGGAGCGAGCGAGGGCTCTGGAGGAGTCGCGGCGGCAGCAGGTTCGTTCCGATTTTCGTGTGAATTGCGTACTACATTCGACCGCTTGATGCTTTTTGAACTTCGTTAGAATGTGGAACTATTATTTAGCTGTTTGGTGTTGGATTCTGATGAATTCGTCGAGCAATCTTACGCGTGGGACTGTGCTTTTGTTGATCGTCGAGTATGATTGAGTCCAGAAGATTAGATTGGTAGTCTTTTGTAAATGGTCGATTGACAGGTTGAGGGATTCTGATAATTTTGCGGAGCAATCGTAGTAGGCGCTGGACTGTGCTTTTGTCAATTATCGATTATGATTTAGTACAGAAGATGATATTGGCATTCTTTTGTGAATGGTCGATTGCCAGGATGAGGACCAGGAGCGTAACCGGGACGACGGTGATGATTGGGAATATGTGGAAGAAGAAGGGCCTGCAGAGATCATCTGGCAAGGGAATGAGATAATTGTAAAGAAGAAAACCATCAGGGTTCCGAAGAAGGGTCCGGACCTGCGAATGTTGAAAGAGGTAACTCAGAAGCCTGTACCTGTTTGCGTGTTAGAAACTCGGCATGCATTGCTTCCTAGCTTTGCTTTCTCCTTGTGTTGCTTTGTGGTTTGAATTTTTGAGTTGAGGTTTGTATTTCGCTGCCAGGATGCTGATAGGCCGACCTCAAATCCTCTCCCTCCACAGTCTGAAGCATATTCAGACTACAAGAATGCATCTTTATCAGCTCAACAGGTGTTGGAAAATGTTGCTCTCCAAGTGCCTAATTTTGGGACTGAGCAGGTTGCTTATTATTACGATGGTCATATGTCTGGTTATGCTTTTCTGGACTAATCTGTTGATTTTTTTTTTTAATCTTTTCATGCTCTATTTTTTGCTTGCGGCAGGATAAAGCTCATTGTCCTTTCCATCTGAAGACTGGAGCTTGTCGATTCGGTCAGCGGTGCAGCAGAGTCCACTTCTATCCTGATAAATCATGCACAATGCTAATTAAGAACATGTATAATGGTCCTGGCCTTGCGTGGGAGCAAGACGAGGGGCTCGAGGTCGGTTAATGATGCCTTCATCCGGTTCATGTATCCTGACAATTCTTGTAGATAGCAAATTGAAAGACCCTCTGTCTACACTTACCTAGATATTGTTCTATTCTATCTCTCGTTTTATTTCAGTCTCCTTAATGACATGTTCTTGCTTCTTGAATTTAATATCATCGTGTCATTGTAGCTGCACTTCCATGCATTTTTGTTGATCATTGTCAGATACATATTTTAACGCAATTTCTGATAAAATTTTCTGGGTTTCTGTAAAATCATTTTTAAGGATTGCTCCACTGGTTAATCCTTATCAACCTAGAGTAATCTATATGCCGACATATCAATTAGGGGATTGATCTTGGGCCTCAATGCCGTCCGACTTCTCTTGGCAATTAGTGAACTGGTCAGGCGCAATGAATTAATTTTGATAGTTGGAACAATTGTTTTAATTGGTGAATGCCATGGCTTGTCCTGTTGTTCAAACTGAATTTATTGATTGGCTACAATTTTCTCGTAGTCTTTTGGGTACGTAGAGATCTAGTTTCAATTAAAGTTTTTCTACTTCATTGCTCCTTAACCTTTCAGTAGTTTTTATATGGATGCAATGGGCTGCTGGAATTGTTCTTCTGATAAGAGCTGTTGCTGCTAAGGTATCAGCTTGCAGACAGCTATACCTTCTAATGCATGGTTTTGCAGCTGACTTGTTCTGTTCTTTGAGATAGGTGTGTTGGAAGAAAGAAGCGGGCTTGTTGATTGGTTATTGTGGTCTTTTGAGAAAAATATGGAATCTAAATAATGAATCAACACTAAAGTATGGTGACTAGGTTGTCCTACTTAATCTTACTCCTTTTACTTCTAGGGTTTATCTATTATTCCAGCTTGGCTGATTGTTTCTTAGTTTTCAAACATCATGCTGGCATTGGCTTTTTCTAGTTCTTCACACACTTGGTGTTAGATGCTTGGACAATGTTTTCTCTATCTAATTTTTGAAGGTGATAAATACCAGTACAGCTGTCGAAAAGTCACGTTGTGAAGAGCCTTTTTAGTCATGTACAATCTCTAAATACTTCTTTATGACTCTAGGGAATGGTTTTCTCCCATTGAGTAAATTGCTCATGCATTTTCTGATTCCTGAGAGTAATGCCTGAAGAGAATAATCTGATAAGGATTCGCCACTAACATGAGGATATTAATTGCATGGAAAAAGCCTGTGAAGTTGAGTGATGTGTTTTAGCGATGCGTCATTAATCCTTCATCTTCCTTCTACTTCTGGTGAACAAACTATTTAGCCGCCCCTTGCTGTTTCAGTCTTATCCTATATGCCTAAAGCCATCCTTCATATCTCTTGGAACATTCTGGGATGATTCTGACCATAGATTCTTCAAGTAGGGGGCAAGGTGTTAGCTTCCAAATGCAAAATTTACTCCAGCTATTCCAGAGTCGTTATCATGAAATTGGACAGCTTTAATAGGTTCAGACATCTTTTAAAGGCTTAGAGTTTTCCCCTTTATTTACATGTTGGAAGTCTTCCAATACATTATAGAGGAAGTAATATTTGAGCTTCCCATGGCCAGAACTATCATTATTACGTTTCTTCTGTGTCTTTTGATGATTATCCACCCCAGGTTCTCTTTTTCTGTAATAGAATGACCAATACCGGCATGAGTTTTCCAGACATGAATCTTTGGATCTAAAGTTACCAGGTTTGCTTGAAGTGATTACTCTTATTGTGGAGACGCTAGCATGAGTTTTCCAAACACCAAGCAGTTAGGGTGTCTGAAGTTACTGGTCTTTGTTTGAAGCGATTATTCTTGTTACCCTATTAATACCCATAGAACATTCTTCAATCGTTAGCCGCTAAACATTGAGTCTGGGAAATATACAATAGACAGGAATGTGGCTCTTAAGGACCATGTTTTCCTTATCCTACCACTTGCTGATCCTGCAAAATCTTTTTGAAGTATTAGAGAATTGAAAACTCAGGACTTGTAATTTTGCTCATAAGTGCAAATCTTAGCAGAGTGTCTAAAGGTTGCACTATTCGTCAATTATAGGCAATCCACCCTTACAACTACTTCTACTATCATTAATGTATATCTTAGGATGATCTAGCCAATTTATAATCACCTGTTTTTACTCTTTTCAGTACACAGACGAAGAGGTTGAACGTGCATTTGAGGAGTTTTATGAGGATGTTCATACAGAGTTCTTGAAGTTTGGAGAAATTGTGAATTTTAAGGTAATAAAATCTGTTCATGGCTGTTAATTTTCCAATTTGCAGGTCTTGATATTGGCTTTTTATCAAGGTCATTATAAACTTTGAGGGTAGTTAATCCATTTTTTATATTCTCTCTGGCTTTTCAATGGGTTTTTCTGCATTTCTCTTTCGAGCTTTCTGAATTGTAGATTCATCTTATGGAAGCCTGAATCTAGGTGCTGTGTATGTTTCTATGCAATCTTAGATTCACAAATCTAATTCTTATCTCAGGTTTGTAAAAATGGTTCATTCCATTTGAGGGGAAATGTTTATGTACATTACAAATCCATGGATTCAGCTGTGCTGGCTTACAATTCTATTAACGGCCGATTCTTTGCTGGCAAACAGGTATTTCATTCATTAGTTGGATGTGTCTAATATAGTAGTTAAGCAAGAAGGGAAGGGAAAAAGCATCCAGTTCTGTACTAAATTCCTTCAAACCTGCAATTAATTGTGATATTGACATTTATCAAGGATTTCTGGTTTGTGCCTATTTTGGATGAAAGCTCTAGTAGTCTCTCCAGTAGGTGTGAATAGTAACATTAGTAGTCTCTATGTGCTGTTATGTTCCCATAACTATCGTCTTGACCATTTCATCTTTTTCTTGAGTAGGGGTTAATTTAATTAGATGTTCTTTTGAACAGGTAAAATGTGAATTTGTCAATGTTATGAGGTGGAGAGTCGCCATCTGTGGGGATTATATGAAGTCAAGGTTCAAGGTACGGTGATTGTTGCGTTTTTTGTTGCTGTTGTGTTTTTCCATATATTGTATTTTCTCTGGGATGTCAATGATTATTATTAATTACCAATTCTTAGTTAGGTTGCTATCTTTTATACTTGACAGACATGTTCCCATGGAACTGCTTGCAATTTCATTCACTGTTTCCGCAATCCGGGTGGCGATTATGAGTGGGCTGATTGGGATAAATCACCTCCTAAGTACTGGGTCAGTAAGATGGCTGCTTTATTTGGTCATTCTCTGGAAAACTATCAAGAGGAGGAGAAAAGACCAGCAAATGTGGGTCGATGGAGAAACTCTAGCAAGAGCTTTGATTCAAGGAGGTTTGTTTTCTCTTGGCTGTATGTGCAGTATAAATTGGAAAAGCCCTTACTAAGAAATGTGGCTTTTTAGTAGCCCAAAAAATCGAAAATCGAAACCTTTAACCATCTGTTATTTTCATCAACAAAATTAGACTGTAGACTCTCAAATGCCTCAAATTTCTCTCACTCTGAATAAGCCACTTTTTAACCATACTTAAAGTCACGAGAATACTAAAATCCCCATAGGTGTGATGTACACATCTCCAGATCATGTGAATTTGTATTGATTCCTGCACTAAATTCCTCATAAGTTAATAATGGATGGAGGAAAATAGGTCCTTAGTTCTTTTGTGGGGCTTAAATATTTTTCTCACAAATTTTGGGTGTTGATAATTTGCATGAGTGATGAACCTTTTAGATAAAGGCCAGTACTCAAGTCTGATAGCTGAGATTTCTATGGTTTGGAAATACTGCATGTTAGAGACACTATTGGTCATTAAACCTTCAGGATTTAGGAAATTGAGACACGAGTAAGTGCAAGAGGACGACGTGAATTTGGTAGTTAGGGCAAACAAGAGCAATCTCAACACTGATGTTCACTACGGGGTTAAGTCTGATAGCTGAGATTTCCATGGTTGGGAAATACTGCATGTTAGAGACACTATTGGTCCTTAAACCTTTAGGATTTAGGACATTCAGACACGAGTAAGTGCAAGAGAGGACAACGTGAATTTGGTAGTTCAGGCAAACAAGAGCAATCTCAAAATTCAGCTGTTTAGGGAGACAAATATATTTGAGCAACTGAAATCCAACAAAGTGGGTTTTGTCACTACTTTTTTCCTATTATTAGGAGTCTGGGACACGTCTACTTTTTTTCCAACCAATTCCATGTTGTCTAGTTGTCAGATATCCATCGACATCTTAGGGCTTTTTTTTTTTTTTTTTTTTTTTTTTTTTTTTTTTAACTCACAGCCGCATAAGAATTAAATGGATTGTACATACCTTTTGTAAAGCTGCCAAAGCTTCATATGAAGATACGTTAAGGATAAAACAGATAATCATATAGGAAGATTTTGGGGAAGAGCTTCGAAACAGATGTGATCTCCACTATTATCATGATTGAAATGAATGGACCCATATTGTTCCTTGTGCTAACTAGCTTCAATTTAGTAGTCAATCTGGCTGTGATTTCCTATCTTCATCTGTGATGAACGGCTGGTGGTTTTTTTTTTTTCCATATTTTTTGACTTTATGGCATATATAGTCTATAGAGTTGCATCTTCATCTGATTTTCCTTATTGTTGGTAGGGATCGCACAAGGAGATCTAGTTCGAGGGAGAAGAATTACTTAAGTTCTGGAAGATCCGAAGAGAGCCATGCAACACATCAGGAGCGTGATGAAGAGGAGATGAAGTTTAATGATGAGAAAGAAAAGATGAACATCAAGAACCGTCATCGCAGCCATAGAAGGAACCCTCGAGATGAGGATGGTCATCGACTAGCAGTTGACACAGACGAGGAAAGGTGGCATGGCAATGCGAGGAGAAGCTCAAGACATCGGAATGATTCAGTTTCTCCGGATGAAAATAGGGACATCAAGAGGACAAGGTATCGTGTTGAATCTGACGGGAGTAAATCAGAAATGGATGAGGATGAGGAAGCGCGTCGTGCCCCTTCTAGGGACATCAAGAGGACAAGGTATCGTGTTGAATCTGACGGGAGTGAATCAGACATGGATGAGGATGACGAAGCACATCGTGCCCGTTCTAGAAGACATACTAAAAGGCACGAGACAATAAAGCATGTGGACAGATCAGGAAAAACCCACGACACTGATTTCCCCTTGCACCGTTCTAGCAGGGACGGACATGATGGTTACAGCAAGCATAGAAGCTCAAAACATAGAAAGAGATCTAGATCCAGCGATAATGATTCAATGTCCCACAATATCCAGGACCGTTGGGATCCAGAATAATACAGACTGGAGGATTCAGAATAGTGGGTAGGCGAAGTGGATGTGCTGGAGTGGCTTAATCTTGTGATGGTGATTTACATTACCGTGATCTCAGATAATTCGATCAAGGATTTCATCTGTAATAGTCTTCTGAGAAGAGACGCACTCCCTGGAAAGAAAAACTGTTGACAACCATTTTGCCATGTTAAATAAGCTCGAGAATCTTGTGGGAAGACTTGTCGATGAAGGAGATCAAGGGACAGAAGTCAATCAAGCCATGGGAAAATGCCCACTTAGTCTCGACTGAAGTACAGATTCTTGGCAACAGTGCCCCACCTGCCCAACCTTGTGCTGGAAAAAGCCCTATGAACTATGAAGGTACGACGGTTGAATAATCAGAGCGAGCCTTGCATTTTCTTTAACTCCTGGTGCAAGTGTTCCAGTCTTGTTGGTGGCACTCCTTGTCAAATAAAGAAGCTGAGTTGAAGAACCACTTCATGACATCCCCAGAAAAACTGCCGGTGTGGGTTTCTCGAGAGAATGTGGCAGGATTGTTAATATCTGATTTTTGGGAAAGAATACGCACAAGGCTCCACCGGAGTTTATGACGAATTATCAGTTGCCCCTTGTGATTATATTCAGGTGAAGCATTTGCATTCCGTGTGCATGGATTTGATTGCGAGACGGTACTGGGATGGAATGAACTGATCATCGATTCTTAACTATTGAGTCATGTTGGATCGGCATGATTCAATTGCTAACATCTGCATGGCATCAATGCTATTGACAATTTCAGTTACCGGTCGAATGATTCCAATTTTTTGATGTTATGTTGGCGCTTTCCTTTGCCCCACGTCTCTGAAAGGTGGGCGAATCACTTCTCTAAATAAACCATGTCCACGACCAGATAGGGAAAGTGCGATGGAACGTATATAGAGGTGGCAATTCCTGTGTTCAATTCCCGTGTTCAAGTCATAATCGTACCAAGGTCTACTCCGAACACTGCTCGACTTTGAAATCCAAACCTTCGTGATATTAATCGGATCATACGACGAAAGAAAGAACTGCGATATGATTACTTACCAAGGTGAAAATATCATAAATCCTGTCATAGGAACTTCTTAACCTATATAAAGTAGACATGGTACTTGTGCTAAAAAGATCACCCCATTTGTTAATTGTTAGAATATTTAAATAATAAATCACGCCTTCATCTAATAGCTTAAGCTTTTAGAACAGTTGGCAGTGATCCCACAAAATCTTACGTGGTATCAGAGCTAGGAGGTCTTGAGTTTGAATTTTCTAGGCCCCTATTTGCCTCCCTAATTAAATTTTCATACTTAGTACTAGGCAAAAATCAGACTAAGCGTAAGGGGGAGTGTTAGAATATATAAAATCTTACATTAGTCTTGACATGAACATGTTTAATTAACATTGTATGTGTTGTGTGATTGGTTGTATCTAAAATTTGCGCCCATTTTATCAATCTCGCACTACACCCTTTTAAACTTGAACAGGCAAATCAATTTTTTTTTGGAGTTGTATTTCTTTCTGGATGAAGAGGGAGAGAGGATCTTATATACATTGCGATTGACATTTGCAACATAAGAGTCACGTGCAACGCATGCCTTGACTAAAGGTATTGACGATGCTCACGGCAGAATTTATTAGTAAGTTCGAGGGGGCTAAGTGTAAGAATTCAATGTTCGAGGGTTTAAACCGGGGGTGAATTGGGGGGCGGAATGAATGAACTTTATAATTCACGGTTCACTGTGTAATGGTGAGAATTCCGAGGGCTAAAGTGAAATTAGAAGAAAAAAAAGAACGGCGGATTACGAATACGAAGAGTTGAAGACGGTGCGTTTTTAGAAGCGCGCTCATACTCCTCTCGCAGCGCTCCCTCTCTCTCACTTTCCGCCGCCGCCGCCGCCGCTGCGTAGCTCGTCGTAGACCACCGTCGTGTCTCCGTGCTTCTCGAGAAACGTCCAAGCTCGCTCCTTTCGCGGCGTATCCGAAAGCAAAGAGGAGAAGAAGCAGCCTCGAAGCACCGCACCTCGTCCTTCGAAGCGCGGATGGGGTCGCTAAAGAGGAAATCGATTGGGGACTCCGGCGACGAAGCCCTACCGCCGGCGAAGCAGCTGCGGGAGGACGGCGCCGGCGAGGGCGTGGCCTGCGTGCACGACGTATCGTACCCGGAGGGCTACGTTCCGGAGGCGGAGCCGCCGCGCTCGTCGAGTTCGCAGGACCGTCCGGCGCCCGCGAAGGAGTTCCCTTTTACGCTCGACCCTTTCCAGTCCGAAGCCATCAAGTGCCTCGACAGTGGCGAGTCCGTTATGGTAATTTTTCCTGTTCAATTTTGGACTTGCTTCCTGTCTGTTCGTGCTGTTTTTAGTGTTCTTTTTTTTTCCTTGGAGAAGCATGCCAAATAAGTTTTCTGGAAATCTTGGTATTAGTATAATCGAGTTAGTTTACTTTGGATGTCTTGTATGAAATTTGCTGGGTAATTGACTTGGATAACTGATGCATTGTGTGTGGAACTGCATTGACAATCAGGGTTCTTTTTGTATCATTAGTACTTCTAGCTTTAGCAATTTTTGTCTGTTAGGGGAGTTTATGATACAATTCTACGTGCTTGCAGGTGTCGGCCCATACATCAGCTGGAAAAACAGTTGTTGCACTATATGCTATCGCCATGTCCTTGCAGAATAAGCAACGTGTCATATATACAGCTCCCATTAAGGCACTGAGCAATCAGAAGTATAGGGAGTTCAAGGAAGAGTTCTCAGATGTTGGCCTGATGACTGGGGATGTAACCATTGAGCCTAATGCTTCTTGCTTGGTACGCTTTTGGTTAAAGCGTAGTTGTTCCTTTTCAAATTTAAGTGTTTCAAATTTAAGTGTTATGGATTTTGAAAGTACTTGTGATTTAGGTAATGACCACTGAAATTTGGCGGAGCATGCAATACAAAGGATCCGAAATAATGAGGGAGGTGGCTTGGATAATATTTGATGAGGTACATTACATGCGTGATAGGGAGCGAGGTGTGGTATGGGAAG
The DNA here is from genome assembly GCA_014182565.1 of Eucalyptus marginata. Lineage (NCBI taxonomy): Eukaryota > Viridiplantae > Streptophyta > Magnoliopsida > Myrtales > Myrtaceae > Eucalyptus > Eucalyptus marginata. The sequence continues at coordinate 1,030,149 of CM024591.1, read as the reverse complement.
AGAGCATAGTTATGGCGCCAAAGAATTCTCGCTTTGTATTCCTTTCAGCAACGGTGCCCAACGCCAAAGAATTTGCAGACTGGGTTGCAAAGGTTGTCCTGGATATCCTAATGTCATTATTTCCTTTTATATAAAATCAGAATGGTTTTCTAGTATTTTGAGGGATTAATTTCAAATTTCAAATTTCAAATTTTTACTTTTTGTTCACCTTTCCAGTTCCCATGTCAATAGGACCTGGGCAAATATTTTCATTTGGGTGGGGAGGGATTGATAAGCATGGAGATGCAAAAAAAAAACCAAGTAATTTATTGTGTAAGCATTAAATCTGAGAACGTGTGGTCTAAATTTTCAAATTATTTTCTTTTATCTTCTTTCCACCTATATATCATGAGAATGTGGACCCATATCAAGGAGTTGTTATATAATTGCAGGTACACCAGCAACCATGTCATATTGTTTACACTGATTACCGGCCAACACCCCTTCAGCATTACGTTTTTCCTTCTGGAGGTGATGGTCTGTACTTGGTGGTGGATGAGAAGGGAAAATTTCGTGAAGATAGCTTTCATAAAGCTTTAAATGCTTTGGTTCCAGCTGGAGAGAGTGATAAAAAAAGAGAGAATGGGAAATGGCAGAAGAGTTTGGTGACTGGTCGAGTTGGTGAAGAAAGTGACATATTTAAGATGGTGAAGATGATCATTCAGCGTCAATATGATCCAGTAATATGTTTCAGCTTTAGCAAAAGAGAGTGTGAATTTCTTGCCATGCAGGTAATGTTTGGGCTAGTTATCAATGACAAAGCACAATAGTCTAGGAGGATCCATGTGACTGACTTCTTCTAGTGGGAAAAGGCTATTTTTATGTTGTTGTGGTAATTGCAATCGACATTTGAAACACGTCTGCATGATTTTTCTCACAACAAATTGTAATTTTTTCAGCAGAACATGTTATAATGTAGGTGTTTACGTGAAGTGAGCAGTACAAGTTTTCCTTGAATTACAATGATTATGAATTGGCACCATTATATCATGTAGGTTTTAAATTGGTTTGAATCTGTTGGTTTGGTTTATCCGCAATTTTCCTTTTGTCTTGCATTGCACTTCCCTGCACTGTGATGTGAACAGTTCATTTCTTCTATGTGGAGATGATGTTTCTTGCCTTCTTGTTCAGATGGCTAAAATGGATCTCAATGAGGATGATGAGAAAGTGAACATAGAAACCATCTTTTGGAGTGCTATGGACATGCTTTCTGACGATGATAAAAAGCTTCCCCAGGCAAGTATTTTTGCTGATCTTTTGATAAAAATTGTTCAACTTGGCCCAACAACCTTCCCACCTTCACCAAAAAGGAAAAAAATTAAAAGAGAAGGAAAAAAGTTCATGTTCAAATGCTTGAGCTTGAGTATTCATCTTATCATCCATGTGCTAATTGATAAGTCTTAATCAACTTGGGAGATCCGCTACTCTCTTTATTTGGTTGGATTACTGCAGTGGGTAGAATTTAGTGTGCAGTAGTCACTACAGTTTTCTTTCTTGTTGGGCACTTTGTCTTTAAATTTTTCTCGTTAATGTCTTATTTTATGATTTCTTTTTACTACTATAGCTAGATAGTCTAGTGATATCTGGAAGATATCTTCTATACTTACCATGACTCCCAGGAATAAGATTTATATGTAGAGGAAACTTTTTTTTTCCTTAAATGTCACTTGTTGGTGGTGCAAGGTGTAAGTTTTATGGAAGAAATTTGGCCCTTTGACACTTTGCTGAAGACTTTTCTCTTTGCCCTTAAGAATGTATTCCTGTTTCCCCACTATACTTTGAATCTAATAAGAGGCCGTGGAGAGTGTTGACTCCTAAGTTTCTTTCACTGGTGTAAAGGAGTGTTAATCTAATAGTTATTTATCTTTGTTATGTGTGCACAGGTTACAAATATGTTACCCCTCTTGAAACGTGGGATTGGCGTGCATCATTCTGGTTTGCTCCCGATTCTGAAAGAAGTTATTGAGATCTTATTTCAGGAAGGGCTTATTAAGGTTGGTAGTGAATATCTTCGATTACTCATTCCTTTAGGGGTTGTTATCCTTGTGATGTATATTTTATGCTTGATGAGTGGCTGTAGTGCTCTCTGTTCACTCAACTTTGCTGTTTTAATTACGTCACTGAACCTGTAAATGATTAACTACTGACATGATCAATCATATTTTTGTTCGTCATCAATTCTAGTATGTTTCATGAAGTTTGCATTGCTTCACAAAAATGGCGGCAGTGCTGCACTTTACGTCATAGTTAGTTACCTGATTTGGCCTTCTGATCTGTATTCTCTTGTTAAATTTTACTGATTAGTAATCTTGTAAGCTAAGGATTAGATTTCTTCTCTTCCTCTTTCATTTATGATGGAAAGTTAGAATGTAATTTTGGAGAAGGATGCAGGTGATGATTGAGCACTTAAGTACTTTGCGCTCTTTGCATGTAGCGTGTTTTCTGCTCTTTGGATGGCTTTTCAATTCCTATTTATTTGTTATCTATTACACCTAATATTCATTTTAAAAAGCTCTGTGGTGGCTGAGCCACTTAATATCTAATTTCTTTTTCACTTCCTGTAGTGTTTATTTGCTACGGAGACCTTTAGCATTGGTTTGAATATGCCTGCAAGGACAGTCGTGTTCACTAATGTCCGAAAGTTTGATGGAGATAAGTTTAGATGGATTTCTAGTGGAGAATATATTCAAATGAGTGGCCGAGCTGGTCGTCGAGGTATTGACAAACGTGGGATCTGCATTCTAATGGTAGATGAAAAGTTGGAACCTCCCACTGCAAAGATGATGCTTAAAGGAAGTGCTGACAGTTTGAACAGGTATATTCCATTCTGCTGCAAGTTTTGGTGTTGGAACTCTTGTTTGCTAACTTAGATGTAACAGTTTGTATAAGTAGTTTAGAAAATCCCTCGCGCTTCAGTGTTTTCTGTTGTATGGACAATGACTGGTAGATGCTATTTCCAAAACTGATATTCTGTTGATCACATATTGTCTCTCATTCCCACAGAGAAAAATGTGGCCCTTGTGCCTGTGATATTTTTAATCTGATAATGTAACATTTAACTGATGGGTTTTGTTTCCGCAAGTGCTTTTTTAAACCTGGTGGCAGAAGCTTCTGTCTTTTCGGCACCTGAGGGAGATATCTCTGTTGATGCAAGTTTCATTTGTGTCTCAGTGCGTTTCATTTAAGCTACAATACCCTTTTAAATCAACTGCGTTGTGAGGACGGTGACCCTGAGAATTTGCTTCGAAATTCATTTTATCAGTTTCAAGCAGACCGTGCCATTCCTGATCTTCAGGTGAGTTTTCAGTTGACAGTATGCCTTGGCATAAATAATTTTTATTATTTGTTGAGTATCCTGAGGATGCTTTGCTTGTGGTATTGTCATTTTGGAATCTTTGCTCTATATGGACGTAATAATCCAAAGAATTCCTAATTGTGGGTAGCACATTATGCTCAGCGTATTAACGAAAATTATTCCTATGTTGATTCTTCTGACTTATACTTTTTAATTTTAATAAGGATAAATGGATCATTTGGTTGATCTTTGATATAGCATTAGAATTGGCGAGTCCATTTTGCTTACTAATCAGTTTGATTTTGAGGATCTTAATTGTTGATGTCCTTGTTCATGGGACTGTTCATACATCTACATGGTAGATTGTTATGATAAGTTGATCCCACCCTGAAAGTTTATCTTGGTGATTGGAAAAAGGAATAAATTAGTCTTTATTAGTAATCATAGGTCATGCTGAGAAGCAGAAAAGGAAAAGGAAACTCCTTCATGTGTTGCTACTTCCAAACATGTTTAGAATAGCAAGAAGTTTTGATAATAGCATGTCGGACTCCGTTTACAAGGATCAAAGATTAGATCAGTTAAGTCTTGATTCATGAGTGAGTGTAGAGAGAGGTGCAGCGAAACTGATAGTCGATACTAGGAGCAGATGGAAGCATTCTTGGGACTCTGATGTACTAGAGCAATTTGTTTGATGAAACTTTTAGTATTCATAAAATCTGTACCCGAGTCCAAGAATTGGTTGTTACTACCATTAAATGTGAATGCCATTGCTGATTTGGTGTTGTCGAGGCATGACCTATCACAATTTTTTCAAATAGATTAAACTTTGATCATATACTGCACATTCTGCTATTGGTCTCAGCTCATCCTTTCAAAAGCTTGTGTTCTTGCTTGTTTATGGATTTAATTGATTTTTGTTTTTGTCCCATGAGCCAAATTATGTTTGATTGACTGCTTTTGAAATGATAATTGGATCTCAATTTGTATATGGATAAGTTGATAATGCAAAGCGGATGAAGCTGACGGGATGTTGTATTTGCAGAAACAAGCAAAGGACCTTGAAGAAGAGAGGGATTCGATTGTTATTCAAGAAGAAGAAAGTTTGAAGAGCTATTATGATCTGTTACAGCAATATAAGAGTTTGAAGAAAGATGTCCGTGACATTGTGCTCTCTCCAAAGTATAGCTTACCTTTTTTGCAACCTGGTCGACTGGTGAGTATTGAGTGCACTTCCAGTGATAAAAGTGGCTCATCTTTCTCGATGGAGGACCAGGCGACTTGGGGGGTTATAATCAATTTCGAGAGGGTGAGAAGCGCTTCAGAGGGTGAGTGACTCGTATTTTTGTGAAAGTGTGCTTTCTTCTGCGGATATCTCACTATGTATTTGTTATGCATTATCCAGATAGTGGAAACACAAAACCAGAAGATTCAAACTATAAAGTTGACGTTCTGACAAGATGTGTTGTGAGACGAGATGGAATTGCAAAAAAGTCGATAAATGTCATCCCACTGAAAGAGGCTGGAGAACCGGCTGTAGTTTCTGTCCCTCTTTCGCAGGCAATGCCCTTATCTGCCGCCATATTTTGTTCTATCGATTTTCATTTTGCTTGTCGGTGCTCGTAATGACTTGCTTTTGTAATTGCCTTTTGGCTTTTTCTCAAGCGATGTCTATTGTAGTTTAGCTCATTTTCATCTCCATAACCAACAGATTAATAGTCTAAGCAGTGTTCGTTTGGTCATACCAAAAGATCTTTTGCCATTGGAAGTCCGGGAAAACACTTTGAAGAAGGTGTTGGAAGTTCTTTCAAGATTTGCAAAGGAGGGGATGCCGCTGTTAGATCCTGAAGAAGACATGAAGGTATAAATCTTTGGTAACCTGTTTGCTTCTATATTTTGGGTAGGTCAACAAAAGTAGGATGTGCAGACCATGTACAGAAAAACAATCGCATGACATGAGATCTATGTCGGCTTTAACATCTAAAGATTGTTGTCACCTTTGCATACTCGTGCCATACTACCAAAAAATGCCATTTTACTATTTTTGTGAATACCAGCAAGAAAAGGTTCGGCTGCCATATCTGAATATCTGCTTTCTTGTCTCCTCTTAGGGAGACCTTGCCCTTACCTTCCCATATTTGACTCAACTTGGTGCCATGGTCTGTGTGAAGATGAATCCTGAAACTCCTCTTTTTTACTCGGTTCTGCTTGTTTTGTTCTTGGGGCTTTATTTCTTGTACGGTTATGACTACCCCCTTATTTGCTGGTAATATGAAATATAGCATATAGATAGTCCTACCTTTTTTATATATAGGCTATTAAAAGCAGTTATTTAGAAGCCAATGGATATGGTATGCATCATAATATTACTGTGGTCGTCATCCTTGAGGTTGTGTTGCTTTCTTTGTGTCATAAAATGCCATAGACATCTTCAAGGACAGCTTACGCTGGAAAATTAGTTACTTATTATTTATATGTTTTGTTTCATGTTGCATTTGCTTTGTTTTTTCCAGATCCAGAGTAACTCCTATAGAAAGGCAGTTAGGAGGATAGAAGCCCTAGAAAGCCTATTTGACAAGCATGAGATTGCGAAGTCTCCACTTATTGACAAGAAGCTTAGAGTGTTAAACAGCAAGCAAGAGCTGACAGCCAAGATTAAGTCAATTAAGAAAGCCATGCGCTCGTCCTCTGTATTGGCATTCAAAGATGAACTTAAAGCACGAAAGCGGGTTCTTCGTAGACTGGGGTTTGTATTTTTTTTCTCTGCCTAGTAGATTTTCTTTTCTTTCGTAAAAATATCTTTGTGGCCCTTTGTGATGGCATCTGGTATCTTTAGAAGCTTAAAAGTTATTTTGTACAGATCACAGGCTTTTAGGAAGGAAAATCATCGTCTATGCTGAGTTGCATCTAATTATTGTTCCCATTGTATCCTTCAAAAAGTGACCCTAAATGAGCTTGACGAGCTCTCATGATAGACTACGTAGCCTTTTTCTTTCTTCTGTTGGTATGCCTTCGATTTTTTGCTTTCAGGTTGCTTACTATATACTGTGATTCAAAATTTAAGTTTGCTTATCAAATATACGCATATGTGTGCTTTGAGAATCATTTCATATGGAGAGTTGTTGCTGGCATCATTTAGCTGGATGTGCAAGTGATTGCTCTGGTAACATGACTGTAAGCATACTACATACTGACCACATGAGAACTTTTCAAAGTATCTTTTCGTGGATCATATAACATGAATGGAAAGCCAGCTTCATTTTAAGCTGACCATCCCCATCATTTCAAACATGACTCATGCATGATTTGGGCAATGGTGTTCTCCTATGGTATTGCTACCATCATTTCTTGAATTCATGTAAAATTTATCTCCTACTGTTTTTCTTATTTATTTGCGGCTCATCTGCTATACAGGCACAGTTTGTTTCTGCAGTCATTGTTGGCCTTCTGATTTATGTTGATTTATTGGTACCTATCAAAGTTCTTTGCTTAAATGATGGATCTTTGTTATGAGACCACCTTCTTTCTTAATCCTAGGTGTGAAATTCAGCAGAATACTAAGTAAAGCTGTCTATCTGAGACTGGGTTTGGGGTGGGAAAATGGAAGAAAAAAGGTCGATGGTGTCAATTCTGAATGCTCTCTGTTTCATCCTAACTCAGCTAACTTTGAATTTTTGTTTGGCTGTGTTAGCGAGTGCCCTTTTCCAATGTTGAATAGTACTGAGTTTTATGCGACTTATTTTCCACCTTCAGAAACTCAGCTACAGCATTTAATGCTTACTGTATTTACTGTAGATATATAACAAGTGACAACGTAGTCGAGTTGAAAGGAAAGGTTGCCTGCGAGATCAGTAGTGCAGATGAGTTGACCCTGACAGAGCTAATGTTTAATGGCGTTCTAAAGGATGTGAAGGTGGAAGAAATGGTGTCGCTCCTCTCTTGTTTTGTATGGCGGGAAAAACTTCAGGATGCTACAAAGCCAAGGGAAGAACTTGACTTACTTTTTTGCAGTTGCAAGATACAGCTCGGAGGGTTGCCAAAGTACAGCTTGAATGCAAGGTATCAATGTTTTTTCTTCATTAAATACATAGTGGTAGACGTGATTGAATAAAGAAATTCTCAATAAAAGTACATCAGGTGTGTGCAAAAGTTACTAGCAGAAGAGAAATTTGGATTTGATGATGAAGAGAAACCAAATTACAGAACTTCAGATGTGAGCCCACTTAAATTAAAACATCTGCAGAGGAGAAAAGGAGAAAAAAAGTGGGGGTTGTTTTTTTGGGTTGGGGGGGGAGGTGGGGGGGGGGTGGTTGGTGGTATGCTTATCATGGCATTCAACGGTCTGTTGTTTCTCAATTCTAACCATAGCAATAAATGCACTCGCAATGCCTTCTCTGTCTATCCAACATCCTATGTGTTTTTAATGCCTTGTCATACCTCAGGTCCAAATTGATGTGGAAAGTTTTGCCAATTCATTTCGGCCCGATATTATGGAGGCTGTATACGCTTGGGCCAAAGGCTCCAAATTTTACGAGATCATGGAAATCACACAAGTTTTCGAAGGCAGTTTGATCAGAGCAATTAGGAGGTTGGAGGAAGTCCTTCAGCAGCTTATACTAGCTGCAAAATCCATCGGAGAAACGGACCTTCAATCAAAATTCGAAGAGGCAGTATTAAAGATAAAGAGGGATATCGTCTTTGCTGCATCTTTGTACTTGTAGTTCTCTGAAACTTGTGATGTTTAGCTGAAGGGAGACCTAATGAAGGTGAAGATAACAATAGACCCGCTGCAAATAATCTGGCAAAATATAGTGGGTAATTCGTTGAGGAGATTACGTAGCTGAGATGGAGACTTGCGTTCACCAGCTTGAAACACTCGGTAAGTAAATTCTAGATTGACTGATCTATGTATTTGGCACAACCGACAAGATACTAGCAGCAAAGGCTATGGATTGGACTCATATGGCATAACAGAACTGCAGACTGTCCGAGAGTAGGGTAATTACGCTCTGGGTGTCCATAAGTGGAATCGTAGCGGGATTATCTTTTTAGCCCTTTTAAAGAAGAGTAACATATGTCCAAGTATGTCGGTTTTGATAGTATGTATGATTCATAGATGCATTTTATGCCGGAAATTTTGGGACTCTATTAATATAATTGTATACCATTTGATAATTGTGCACATGAAGAGGTCCAGTTAGAGATGATTTTGGTGCTGCTTTATGCATTGTACTTCTCTTTTTGCTCATACACGAGGTTAGAGAATAGGAATAGAGGTTTGCTCGGTTGAGAATTAGTTACCAGACTACAAAATTAAGCTCTGCTATAGCTTATGTCAATCAGCACGATGCTGTGGCTTCGTCGGCGAGCGTACATAAAATATGGTAAATCTGTTTTTTGACAGCTTTGCGAACTACATTGGTTTATGAAAAACAACGGCCTTTTAGGTTGGTATTCTACATTGGTTCTATTTAAAAGGCCACTGCAAATCGTTTTATGTCATGGCAATATCAGTTGATTACACATAAATGGAGAAAATTAAAAAAAAAAAAGTCATAAATTTATTAGAATTGTATTAATTCAGTCATAAATCATTATTATTATTTTTTTTTTTTTTTTTTTACCAATTCAATCATAAACATTTTACAATTATGTCAATTCAATCTATCCGATCAAATTTGACTAGCAAACACTGATGTAGACGTTAGTTGGCAGCGGCCATTCGGATGTGACAATTTTTTAATTATTATTATTTTTTAATTTTTTTCAAAATTTTACTTCTTTTTTCTTTCTTTTTCCCATCTTATCCTTCCTTTGGCGCTAGCCTGAGGACAAAGGCCGATGAGGTTAGCCTCGCCTAGCAATGATGAGGCTCGCACCCTCGCCCAACCATGGCGAGGTCAAGCCTTAATGTGTCCTTGGGTGAGGAGCCTCACCGACTACGGGTGAAGTTGATCCTCATCTTGGCTGGGCTCGACCTCATTAGATTTGACGAGGGTGAGCCTTGCCAATACCAATAAGGTCAACCCTCCCCATGGCTGAGTGAGGCTAAGCCTCGCTAGATCTGGTGGGACCTTGCTCGGCAATGGTAGGGCTAGCCTCACCATGGTTGGGCGAGGTTCTCCCTCGTTAGTGGCTAGCGGGGGTGAGCCTTGCCATTGGTCGGCAAGGCCAACCTCGCCGGTCCTTGCCTTTGGTTGGTGCTACCTGGCCAGAGGAAGGAGAAGATGGAAAAAAAATATTAAAAAATTTGAAAAAATAATTAAAAAACTCCATGCCAATGTTCACTAGACTGCCGTTGCCGGCCAGCATCCACATTGGCACCAGCTGGCTAAATTTGACTAGATAAACTGAATTGATATAATTATAATAAATTTAAGACTTTTTTGATAATCCTCCCCCACATAAATGATATACTGTAATCCTCTGTTAGGGCGTCAATGGCTAGGTCCAATTGGAGAGTTCTGACAAATCCATCCAAGTACTACAATTCAGACATCTTTCCAACCCAAACCGAAATAGAAGTGGAGGGCTGCCCGTTTGACCAAAAATTCGAAGACTAAAAAATGAAGGATGTTATTACTTGTGTTAACCGGAATAGGGAGATGAAAGAATTGTTTTGAGACGACTTCATGTTGACATCATGACGTCAGTGGCGAGATCGCTGATAGCTGCATCAAAACTGCTAGCGAGGTCGTCGCCCATCGTCGGTCCATGGTAACTTTTCAACATGTCAAAAAGTAGTAACTCCCCAAAATGGTTTTGCTTGGTAACGTTTCATGGGAAGGGTAAGTAAGGTCGGTGGTTCATTCTATCGTTGGTAACTTCTAATATAAAAGTAAAAGATCTTATCCCATGGAAAATTTTAATCATTTTTTTGGTCGTAAAAACTCAGTTATTTGACTAGCAAGTTTTCAAACGTAATGGTATCCATTGGCATCTACATAAACTTTTATACGTGATTAATAACTTTATCTACACCAAAGTAAATATATATCTACATATCAATACCTTTTCCACACGAGTTCTGATCAAACAAGTATACCCAACTATTGCGCCATTAAATGTGTCCACGGTAACTGAGAAAAAAATGAAACTCGCGATGATTTGAAATAGGATTATCTCCGTACCATTGTTAGCCAAACAATGGGATTAACTTGTTATGGAAACATCGGAATTGTAAATTGTACAGAAGGTCCAATAGAAGAAAATGTACCAGAGGTCACTGAGCTTGTCAAATACATCCAATATCAGCATCATAACTAACATTTTACGTCAGATTAGTCTTCAGGCGACGGTTTAACTTGGCCCCTACAAGAGATCACTTTGCAAAATGGCAAAGATATGAGAGGAGGAAATTTCAGTCTATCAACTACTGTAGAACACAAGACCATGTTCTCTACTCGCAACAGCTATCGTACCACAGAATAATACATTTATCTTTCAGGTGTTTTGCACTAACTTGCCATTTAAAACTCATACAGGAGGTTCAAGTTACAACAAAGACTGCGATGGGATTATATACAATCACAACTTCAATCACAGAGCAAAATTGAAAGACAATGCTGCTCACCTCTAGCAATACAAGCTACACGCAGAAAATGAAGCATACCACTCTTCCTCCATGGCAGGAATCATATCAGCAGCCAGAACCCACAACTGATGAGCGATCGTCTGTGTTGACCGCGACATCAGACCCTACATTGGCTGGGCCGACATCTTCCACTGGAAGCTTTATTTTGGGCAACAACCTCTTGACTTCCTCTGTAGTGTAGATGTAAATCTTCTTTGCCATACTGCAGAATTCACTGAAAAATAAAAGAGAGTCAAAAATATTCGATTGCAATTTTTTTATCAATACAATAGAATTTTCTCCAGAAAGGAACCACGGGTATCTAGTTCCCTGGTGCTTAAGGATAATACTAAATTTGATCAGACGCCAAGGTAGCAATTGAACCCAACTTATGAACCACGGTGGAAGTAAAAACCATTCAGTAGTCACAAATTTGAACGCATTAACTGGGCTTAACAGTGAAACAAGTGATGTTTCTTAAGCTCCTTATAACCAGATACAGAGGCAAAAAAAAGAAATTTGCAGAAAATGCCAACGGAAAGTATTTAAACTAAAAAATGGAAGTCCATCTTTAGCTTAATGAATTTGAAACAAATCCAATCACCGAACTTGCAAAGAGAAAATGAAATAGCCTCTGCATAACTAAATGCGAGTTCTACAAGCAAGCAAAATATATAACTTATGCACCAACAGTCCGAATGTGGATGCATGTGCGTGCATGATGCTCCTGTTGAGTTCTGTATGCATGGTCTTGTAGAGTTCTCGAGTCCACACATGCACGCATGTTGGAAAATAATGAGACAGGAAGAAATAATGGCCATGCTACAGTTTGATTCCAGAACAATGTTAAGTCAATAAATAAAAACAATCATCATGCTAAGAAGTCCCGTCTCCCTCCCCCCTCCCAGAGACATCTTTGGAACAGTGGAGGAGTCTGAATTTTCCAAGGCCTCCTTTTGTAAGTGAAACATAGTTGGAAAGGAAGAATCCAAACAATTATCTGCTGATCCAAACAATTCAGACCTGAGCTATAAATCATTTTCCCATGTCTTCAGTTCAGAAATTTAACTAAATTACCTCTCCTTTGTACTTGACGAGGCAAATAGTTATGGTGAATGAGTATAGAAGAGGTCTTCCTATTATTGTTTGGCCGGATGCCATTACAAAAGTGGTCCATGGCATACTGCAAAGCGTAGTTCCTAAGTTGATAGCATGAAAAAAATGAAATTTATCTAGGCATTCACCTTTCTGAAGCAACTCCGGTTATGCCACAGGTTGTTTATTTCGCAGACAATTTTCTATCGAACAATAAAACCATCTACAAGCTACAGAGATACCACCTAAATAGTCTAAAAACGTCCTATGCTCACATGATTCTTTGATTTTACAGACTACGCCAGGTATAATAATCAAGTACTAAAATGGTTTAACGCATCTAACTGAAACTAGGGACATGCTCTTTCAATATACGCTTTTATGCCATTGACTTCATTTCCCTTGAGAAGACAAAGCATCTGAAAGGAACTTACTGCCATGGATCATCTCCAACCATCATCATGTCATCTTCATCATCTGTATAGACAACCTGCCATTTTCTCATGGATCCACAGAGCTCGCCTCCAATCTCGAACATTTCTTCAAATCGCATGAGCAGGTCCTCATAACGATTAAACTGTGCCAAGTTGACAGCTCTCCCAACAGCAATTCCTTGCATGTGAACCTAGAAAAAATAATAACCCCATCAAATGATATCATCTTGTGCATAGCATATTTCCACATAGAATAAGAAAGAAAATATCAATCAATTATAGAATGCCAATTTACAGCTTTAGAAAAAACATAGTACAAACATCATAAGATGGCTTAGTATTATTCCCATAAGATGGCAAATTTGATACTTAGCTTTGCAATGCCACCGTTAGAGCACATGTATCAATTCTACAACCATCTGAAAGAAAGTGTTTTTCTCAATATCAAAAGGCATCATGCATAACACTGTATACTGGGGATAGGGCTACTGATTCGCAATCCTAGCAATGAGAATAAATCCAGATATTACAAAATCCAAATAATAAAAATTCCAGAGTCATGTGTTACCTTAATACAGGTCCGAATTTGCCTGCTTTGTAGATCCTGAGAAGAATTTGGGCATGATTTCTCTGGATCATAACATGCAGAAGGATTATCAAAATGATTCACACACGAGGGTTCTTGATGCTCTTTGGAATCATCATCTACGAATAGAGCAGTTTTATCATCGTCCCTCTGTCCTGCAGCCAAGGTTACTGATAAACTTTCTTTTTTGGCACTGTCTAGTAGCTGAACGCCAAATAGCCTGCAGCCACTACCACCGCTCTCTCTCTTTTCACTAGATTCTTTCCCATTGACTGGTGTACATGGATCAGTAATAGTTTCCATATGACTAGACCAGTTGACTGTGTAGCCAGATAATGCAGCTGGTGAACCATTTCCATTGTAATTTAAAGATTTTGACCTAGCAGATGGAGAAAACTTGGGAGAGAGATAGACATCTCTTCCCCTCTGGGAATCGCCATGTAGAAAATCTGAAGAATTCTCAGAAGCTTTAGGTCCACCTATTACCAAAGACACAAGACAGCTGTCAATTAGTCAAGAAACAAGAAAAGTAGCATTTCTAAATATACATTGAAGCAAGGTGCTTACCGAACACAGAAAGTTCTTGCACTGATGATGATGGTAAAACAGGTGGCCGTGCTCGCTTCCTCTGTACCTGTTGGGAATTAGAAGGAGCAGTCACAACAAGTGGCTCCAATTCCCATGGTGAAACTCTGTCGGGACGCAAGATTGATGAAGGTTCATCCCATTGGACCTACAAGGAAATGTACTTCAAGAGATTACCCATTTATACCTGATTAAATCTTCTTCTAACAATTGAGGAAATTTTATGTATTTGAATATCCCCAAAGAAAAACCACATTAGCACCGCTATAAGCATGATTCAACAAACTCAATCTGGTGCCAAGAGTGAGCGAATGTACTCAGCTGTTGAAACTCTTGACAAGGTTGGACTAATGGGATGGGCATCACAGAGAGAGCCAGAAAAAACCATTTATCAGAGTAGTTGAAGGTTTGAGTCAACGGCGGCACAGAACTAGAAATTAGGGTTGTAATATCCTCAGGCGGATCTGAAGATGATTCCATCAAAAATAGTCATAATGAAGGGCGAGGTTCAAACGAGGAAAGGCTTACGGTGCCCTCTCATTACTCAGGGATGGAAGTTCTTCGATCGAAGAGAGAGACGGAAATGATTCCGCTGTCGAACCCCTATTATTATATATATAAAAGGGTTGGTGGCATAGGCAACAGTTAGCCACAATTTTAGCAGGAAGTGGTTTGAAATTTTATGGACTAGATAGTCCAATGAAGATGGTAATGAGACCTGCAAGCAGATATTCTGCAGGAGCAATCTCTGTACTACTTGCCATTATTGAAAGAAGAGCTACTTCAAACCCAAGTGGCGCAATGATGAGAATAGGCTTGTGCACTATAAACTTCAGGGCACAGAAGAGACCCAATGCCATTAGTTATCAAGAAAAAAAGGTCAACATTTTAAGAAGAATTTTGCATATTAACTGAGTACCATTGAATAGCAGTCAAGTTCTACAAAATGCATTCCATTGGTATTGCAAAATGCCCAAGGAACATTTTGTATTTGGGGTGATCTAAAATGATTTCATAATAACATTACTAAAATACCAGACTTGCAGAAAAGCAGGAAAATCCAATCTTTTTCCCATTGCTTTGCTCTGGTTGGTTTGCCTTGTAAATTTAAGTTTCACCAGTTAACCAATCCAACAGATTTTATCGTATCCATGGATCCCGTGGCATTTCATGTGCTGAGGCTCACTAGCCAGATGTTTGTTACGTCACCATCTAATTTGGCTGCTGAGGCGGGGCTGATAAGGAGCAAGCTCTCTTTTCAGTTCAAAACATGTCCCCTAGGGTTCAGGATTTTTATGAAAGGAAATTTGTGGCCAGATAATTTGCAAATTGAAAGTCTTATTTAAATTGAAGCACATCAAAGAAGAGACATAACTGTTGCAAAACACGCTCAGCAAACTATCGAGGACAAAACAGATGTCCTTTGATCAGATAAAAGGAGCCCAACGTGAAGTTTTATTCTTTGATTCCCAGGAAACCAAACACAAAAAATAGCTCCTCTTAATGCCTAACTGTCCACATAAATGAAGAAATTCAAACAAAGATACATGTACAAGTGTACACATAGATGACCAAGGTTCTCATTACATCAGCAAAGCATGAGCATTTCATTTCTCCCAAGGTGCCTGTGAATTCCATACATGTCCAAGGTTCTCATTACATCGGCAAAGCACAAACATGTCATTTCTCCCAAGGTAACCATGATTTCCTAATTTGTTCTTATAATCTTCCTCCAGATGTGCAATCAAACAAGTATGAAAACCAAGCTTAAGGAATTTTATGATTTTAAGCTAAATCCCATATTTAGAAAATGTTGAGATGATAATTCGCAATTTAAAAATGATTCAACAAGTGATAGAGGTGAGACGAGATTGTCAACTCAATATGCCATGGGCCTTCCTACAAAATGTCCAAGATATCACTTCCAAAAAAACATCATACGAATCATTATCTAATTCATATGATCTTTGAAATCGTTAGATATATTTTGGTGGGAACTGTAAACCAAAATGACTTAGAAAGCATAATGCTAACCTTTAAGGATCTCCATTCAGAATTAGTCCATCCAGATGACATGCTGTCTCCAACACCAATGATTGTGCCGCTGAACCTGTGATTTGATAAATACCTTGTTAAAAGGTTCTCAGTTTCCTCCACTTGTAAGTGAAAAAAGAATGATCAAGTGAGCAACACAGATACCTTCTTTCTGAAACTTCTTCACCCTCAAATTTCATTTTAAACCTCATTCCAATGGATAGCTTGTGGGCCCGTGCTTCAAGGTATTTATTGAGACTCACAATGAACTCTGACCTACTTGTTCTGCAGAAACAATGCTCTTTGAAATGAATACGCTGTTTTATGACAAAAAAATATTTACCATTTTCTTTGTCGGTCAAAACTTATGGAAAAGCCACAGCATAACCACAAGTTGTATAGACAATCCTACAGGCAGAAGATTAATCTCCTAATGATAACTCAAGTCGGCCTTAGCATTAAAAGATATCATTAAGAAGTCCAACTTCCTCTTGATCCTCCTTAACTTCCACGGTCCAACATAAATACCAGAACTGCTGTATACAACCATTCAAACCCCCTCATCTAAATAGTTGACTTCCTTAAGTCATTGTGTGCATATTTGACTAAACTGCCTTTTTCCAATTATGCAAAATTTATTCACTGATTTGTCTCCATATCTCATTCTTCTATTGACTTTTCTAAAGTACATCTAAGGCTAAGGATGCCTTTCTAAATGAAAAGGCTTTGACTGATTAATCTTCTTACCTTATTTCTTTTATACTTTTTATAAAGTAAACCTGAAGATACCTTTCTAAATGAAAAAGCAACAAACCTTGGTTTGTAGAATACAGAAAAGAGAGTTCCAGTTGCAATGGCATGAGATGCAGTGGCCAGAACCCCAAGATGCATGCTGTGACTAGATATAACAGAGGATGGCATGTTGCTTTGCTGTCTCATTAATCTCCTAACACCGACGCGCAATTCTCCATCTTCACCCCTGTATAATGCATGCTAACATGCAATTAATGGAACAATTCCAAAGGGCAAAGAGAAATTCAAGAACATTGTATTATGCACAACATACCTCAAAAATATAAAGGCATCGCCAGCTATCAACTTCTTGGAGCTCACAAAGACACTCCATCCAGTAGTGAGTAGGTGGCGTCTAGGTTGCCCTACAATAAATGCTATATCAGCATAAAAAACACAACATGAATTGAACAAAGAACTGCAACAATGAAATATCAGTCCTCAACTCCCAAGAACTGTTACATGAAGATGAAGAAAGAATGCAAGCTCAAGGTTTTCAGACTATATCAAAGATAAATTTTTCAAGCACACTCGGACTCCGTCAAAAAATAACCTCGAAAAATATGTCGGAAATGCCATTCATTGCCATGTAGATCAGTTGCAACCAATTCCTGCCAAGGAGGCTGCTGGGTCATATCCTGCACAAGTTAAATAATGACAATGAGTATACACATCAAATGTTCAAGGAATAAGGTAAAGAAGGAAATGCATGAATTACATATATAACCTATTTAAAAATTGAACATTTCACCATAGCTGTAGAGCTTACTAGAAGTGGCAGACACTCCTCAGCATGCCTCCGAAGGACAGAAAATCCCCCATGAGTACTTGTGTCAGAAGCGGTAAGTGTCTTGCAAAAGGAATGCACCTTGCACCTCGGAGGGTCTGGGAGGGGAGGATCTGGGCTCGTGACTTCTTTTTGCTGATTTTAGGATAGCAACATAACAACACATTTATAATTAAGAGAAGGTGTGCCCATGTCAAAAGGAACCATAACATCATCGATATAGAAAGAGTATAACTCATGTACTAATCAAGCATATAAGTGAAAGGAAGGCAGAACATGCTCACTTCAGGTTCAGGTAGCAGAGTTATCTGTGAATAAACTTCATCTGTTTCAGGTTCGGCCTGCAGTTTCAGGTGCTAAGCTTAGAAAAGTACAACTTATAACAAAATAATAAACGCTACTTAAGCATCATGGAAGCGAAAGCATTGTCCTCTGTGATCATGTATATTAGGCGTATAAAATCTCACCCGGAGCTGAATATTGACTACCCTGCAAAGAATTTTAGAGGGCAGATCGAAAGAAGGCATTTGCTGTTCCAACCCTCTGTTTGTTGATGCTTCAAGCTATTAAAGAGAAATAAGCATCAGTACAAACAGTAGCAGTGACCTTAATGATTTAAGAACTAGATGTTGTTTCATGATGCTTGTTACATAAGCTGAGAAGAACCACAAATCGGACCATGCAATTACTAGATGAAAGACCACCAAGGAATGCATGACCAGCCAAAAAATAAATAAATTAGTGAATATGTAAACATACAAATAATGAATCCCACTTCCATCAAGATATCATATGAAGGTTGGATATGGATGACATTACTGACTTACCTGCTCCATGTGACCTTGTGGAAAATAATAGACACGCTCTCCCTCTCGAGGAAGGGTGACAAGAGGCCCAGCACAGGCATGCCACAGCTCTTTGTATAAAGCATCGGCAAACGCACCTGGTTATAAGAGGGGAATAACTTATGGCAGATGATGAGAATTTAAGCTTAAAGCATACTAGAGCTAGAAATATTCACTCAAAATCCATTTTAAAAGGCCATCCACAGCTTTCTACATCAGACACTCAAAATTATAACCTCATTCCATCATCCTGACATTAGAAAAAGCATTTAGCAAGTTCCATATTAAATGGAAAAGGAATCGCAGGAAAATCAAAGTAGTTGGTAGTAAGAAGAAGATAGCATGATTTGCTTCAATATTCACAACAGTTGTTCCAGCATATTTCAGCCAATAAGGAAATAAGCTGAATGAGAGAGGGAGAGAGAGAGAGAGAGAGAGAGAGAGATCCAGCAACAAACTTTAAAACCTCTAGTATTTAAGTTAGACAATAGAAGTAGTGGACGGTAAGCTCGTAAAATTTGCCTGACAAAGTTGTATCCTTCTAGGTATCTCTCTCACTCTATTGCTTTCTACCTTTACAAATCAAGAGAAAGGCAAAGCTCATTGGAAATAATAATGTCTATGTCATTAAGATTAATACCTAAGTTTACACCTCAAAATATTGTATCATTACTAGCTCATAAAGAACAAAATCAGTAAACAACAATCACAATTCAGAACTTTTTTACCAATATAAGCTAATAGAATGTAAATTAACATTCGATGAAGTGACTTTAGAAGCTTAAATTTGTTTATTTCTACATTTTCCCATATCTATTAGATATTTAATTGATAAAAATATATGGATTGTCATCCAAATCACCTTTTCTGCTCTTCCCCTGGAGTAGTTAAGACATTTCATCAAACATATGCTTTACTTGCGCAGGCATGGCATTTAAGCAAAATTTAAGGTAGTATTCAACAAATTTTTACATTTATGAACTAACCAAATAACCGAATCACTACCATAAAGCTATAATATTCTGGGATATCTTAACAAGCAACACTTACGTTATTATGATGTATAGTACAAATGAACACTGTATATCACTACAAACAAAGCACAAGATGAAAACATAGCATGTCTTGCAACTGAAGAGGAATATATCCAAACCTTGATGAGGGCGCCCACACGAATGATTTGATGCATGAGATGCCATCAGAGAACCACAACGCTATTAAAGATGATCTCAATGTAGAAATACCAGCTTTGGGATCTGCATCAAAATTCAAGCATGATCATCTACACGTAATCTCACAAACTATCAGCCCATTTGCAGCTATTCATATAAGATGCTCAGATGTGATGCTCATATGAGATATAGGAAGCCCAATCCACTCCAAGGAGTCAAGTCCATCTTCCACATCATTCAGCTCTCTCTCATGATGTTGGTAATTAACTTAAGCTCAACACTTAAAATATTTTAGAATGTTTAAAGGTTGTACAACACAGAATAGTTTGGCAACTCATTTATATTCAAGTGTTGTCCCCCCCCCAAAAAAAAAAAAAAAAATTCGATTCAAGGGATTAATTGAGACAACAACTAGATTCCCTAGTCCTGTTTGGTTTATCCAAACGGAGAAATCAGACACAGAGAAAGATGCATGGCCTTGCCACTTGAGCAGTGCTTCACAGAGATATCAAACTAAATTTCTTGAAGGAGATTGACTCAACCGATATGCTTTAGTACTTTTGACCCTCAAATAGATGGTCAAGCAATGATCCAAAGAATGGTGATTTCAAGATAGAACAAGCCAATAAAGATAAGAGATGGTCGATCAAAATAACTCTCAAAAGATACCATTTGAAGCTCTTAAAAGATAAAATTTTCTACATGGGTTCTAAGCAAACCAGCAACCACAAGAAGCCAGAACCACACGAAGCTAGTGCGACGGATGATAATGACGATCTGTCAAAGATAACCAAGAGGTTCAGGCAGAGGTAAGATCACTTTGAGGGCTAAACGAGAAGTTTGCTTATGTCAAATAAGCAGAGTTCATTAATCCATTAGAGGACTTTTACACAGGAGACAAGATAGAGCTCTGACAAAGCCACAAATCAACCAAGTAGATTTATTTTCTGCTTTGAATGCCTCTGAGAGTCTTCTCTGAAGAAGATCATATGGTCAACTCCCAAATGGAAAAGGATGCCATGGAAGATGTACTTAGACATCAACAAAAGGTAAGTTCCAAAAAATATAGAGATTAAGGGTGTAATTATTGAGCTAATAGCCTTTAGGAGCATTTCAATTGCAAGGACCAATCCAGATGAACATGCTGAAATCATCCAAATCTTATCCACATATCAAGATCTCTCAGACATGGAGATGCTGATACAAGAGAATAACTTTGTCCAAATTAGTTATGCTAAGATGTGGATCGCTTAAGAAAGAAGAGCTTGATATGTACGTGCTTTTTAAAGTCAAGTGTGCCCCTGGCATGAGCAGAATAGGCATTTCTTGAGAATAATTATTGTTTTATAACTTCTAAGCAATAAACTCTACTCTGTTTTGGCCTCCGTTTTCATACTTATTTAACAGTCTGTTCGACTATTAGCTGCATCAGCGAGGCTAAACATTGGCCGTGAACAAAACTATAAAAGGCCAAAGAAAACCATTGTGGCCGGACTCACCATTGTCCAAAGTCAGCTGATCCAAGGTCACTTCTCTTCCCTCTCTGCATAAAAAATAAGCAATAGGATTATCTCTCAAAAATTCCATAATCGCCTATTTAGGAAATTTAGCTCCTGTTAAATATATATTTGAGTATTAAATGAAGGAATATCCTCTCCTTCTTTCATCTCTCCAACACATCCTCAGAATTCAATGATTCTATAGTTGATCTCACTGATGTCAACACGGATTGATTTTCCACATTGCTGCCTCCAGCTGCAGTCTCTGCTTAACGACCCTCACCCAAAAAATTTCTACGAATCCCTTCATCACTCAGATCACAACCACTAATATCTCAGACCCAAATAAACAACTTCCCCACTAAAGCACAAAATGGGTTCGCCCGCAAGCAACTCCCCCACCAATCCATAAGCGCCGCAACATCGGCTCCACCCAGCTCATCGCAACACATAAAGACACCTGCAGCTAAACCCATCGCGACGCGAGCCGGAGCGACTCCATCCCGAAAAACAAATGCGAACCCAAAACCCCCATCGAGCTAAAACCAACAGCCCCGGACCCGGATCTAAGGAGGGAGCGAGCAAAATCAAGACTTGACCCAGACCCACATTTCCTCGAGCAACAGTAAACAGACCCAGAATCTGATCGAGCAAGAATTGAGTGCGGAAGACGCGAGACCGACGGCTACTGCTGCCGGGTCTCGTCTTCCCAGCTCAGCTCGGCCCCCAAATCGGGGAGCACAGGAGAGAGAGAGCTCGACAGCAACAGCAGCAGCAACAGAGAAGAAGAGAGAGAAACCTTACCCAGAAGCAAGAGAGATTATCCGACGAGCAGGCGGTGGAATTTGTGGTGGTGGATTCGGGATTTCAAGGGGGAGGGAGGAAGGGAGGATGGATGGAAAGAAGGAAGGATTATCGATTGTTTCAAGGAAAAGCGAGGAGGAGGAGGAGGAGGGGGAGGAGAGAGAGAGAGAGAGAGAGACAGCGTTAATGGTCGCTTCTGTCTCTTCTGTTTGGTTGAAGCCGACACGACCCAACCACTGCCCCTTTTCCCTTTCTTTTCTCCTCTCCTTCTATTTTTAATTCTCATTCCTCTCTCTCTCTCTCTCTCTCTCTCTCTCTCTATCTCTAACTGTTTTTACTTTCATTGCTAATTAATCACTTGCGTTAGCTCAAAAATGGAAATTAAAATAATGGGTTTCCTTTCTCTTATAACAAAGAAATTGCTAAATATACATGTAAATTTGTTATAGATAATTTACCTTGTTTATGAGTAGATACGTGAAGCTGGAGTTAATAGATTTCTTGATATTTAAGACTGGGACGGATGGAGATCTCATGAATTTGAAATTGATCGTGCAATTCCGTACCTCTGTTGTGACCTTTGCGTTGCGCCGAGGAAAGGAATGGCCATTTTCTTTCCACTCGAGAAAATCGTTCCAAGTGTCGCTATTGGAAGGGATCGTACTATCTTTTCTTCAGTAGGTGATTATGATTAGTTTGTCGAAGATGGATGAATTTTATGGAAGGCGTTATTAAAATATATAGAATATACCAAATAAATATTATTGGGAAATACTAAACGGTTAAGAACATGGCAATCATTAATAGCTCTCGGATCCATCCTTGGATGATTGCTCGTATCTTGTACAGTTATTATTATCATTTGACTTTAACTCGCCGTTTCTGTCGGTAACAACATTAACATTCAAAGTCAAGGAGAAGTTATAGGAAGTGGGGTAAGGTAATTACTCATTGATGATAAAAAAGAAAAAAGAAAAAAAAAAAAAAGAACAACGGCGCCAATTGATTGATGATCTCATGGTAACTTTCTTCTTCTCCCATTAATGTCCGGTTTTCACACCTATTGCTCACGAATTCTTGACCCTAAGGAATTCCTAATACCAAGACCGACAAGAGTGAACCGGCCCTCCATTCTGGCCAGCATTTCAATGCGATGAGTAATCTTTCATCTATGAACCGATTTAGGGGGTTAGGATGATCCGAACTCTTAATTTGTTGGAAGGACTATAGGCACCTTCCTCGCTACTCTATCTGCTCGATAATCTTGTAAATATCATTATTGTTAATTAGTAAAAACAACAATAAAAAGAAATCATTATAATTGTTAATCAATAATAATAAAATAATAATAACTTTTTTTCCTCTGCCTTTTCGTACGTGGAGCGACTACTATAGGATGGTCAATTCCTCCAAATGGGGACAATTTCGAGTACTCCTCTCTCTCTCTTATCTTCTTACATAAATTAAGAATATATTTTTATTTTTTTCGTTTTGTTTTTATTTTTATTTTTATTTGGAATAATAAAAGGTGGGCTGACGAGGGATTGGGCAAGGAGAGTGCCCCTATCTCCGAACAGCTTCGTCTTGTCCCACGGTCTTCACGCACGCCGAATATTCCCTCACTCCAGTTTTCCTTAATTTGACTGCAACCCCCCCCAAGCCAAAGCCTGCTAATATTTTTATTTTTTAAATAATTTTTATTTTTATTTTTATTTTTTTGCAGATTAGTCCCGTGAGCCAGGTTGATACGTCATCGTTAATTAATTAATTATTTTTTGTCAGAATTAAATTAATTAATTCGCTAATTATGCGGGCAGGGTGTCCCCATTGGCGAAATTGGGGCCCCTGCGAATTTACGGGAATGCCACCCGCACGTGCGGGTTCAGGTCATCATCTTGGCCGGCTTTGCTTACTTAGGATTCAAGTTTCCTAGGCTGCATTTTTTGTGCCAACAAGGGGGCATGAAAATCGTGCCTCCAGGACACAATTGCCCCTATCCACATGCGAATCTTTTTGTCCGGTCAAGCTTTAAACGGCAACTTGATGCAGTATATGACGATATCGTGTCGTAACAAAAACATCGAGGCGGCGAGGAGTGCGGAACTATACCATTTTGTACTGAATCAAGCTATTGTTCAGTATGACGTGATTATGCATATGCTATCACGCTAAATTTTTGCCAAGATGCTCGTCATTTGTCATTTGTACCGTTATTGTTGTTTGCTGAATCAACCCAGAAAAGTCATTGGGCGGGTATTTTGTCCCTCGAGTGAAAAATCATGACTGATCGCTCATTTGAAAAGTGAGGATGTATTTTGTTAATAAAAAAATCTCTTGTCGAATAATAATTTTCATGGAACAAAATTGTTGTTGGGATAAGGGATATGGGGTCCTCCCATTTATCAAGTTCTGCTACCTACCCAATCAAGCAAGATTCACCATCATGACCAGCACCAAAAAGATAAAGAGAAGGGAGGGGGAGTTAAAGTCAAAAGGACTCCTTGATTGAACTCCTACCACTCTTTTAGTAATTCAAGAGTTTTATCTGGTGTAAAACTTAATCCCCATTGGACAGAATGGTGTGAGGAGTCCCGTGTGGTTGATCTCGAGAGTTTAAGTGGGTTAGGACAAAGGAAGAGTACCTATTGGGCATCTCGAAAAGGTTAAGACTTTGTTTGGTAATTTGTCAAACAGTAATTATCGATAATTGATCGGACAGTAATTATTTCTGTGTTTTTGTAGAGAGGCTAAGGCTAAGGCTAAGGCTAAGTGAGAGGGATTGCAAGCCTTTTGATGGATAAAGGTGACTTCAAGAATGAATCTTTTGGACAGTCAAGTGTCTCTCCTCTGCAGGGAGGGTTCACATCATACAATCTGTCATGTGTGGTCTTGTGTATTTCTAGAGCTAGGGTTTTGTGCTTCCTAAGAAGGTTTTGAATATGGTTGGAGAACAGATGGAACCGTATGTACTCCAAAATGTGTGGGTGGTTGGAGTTTGAGAAGAATAATACCTTGGAATCATGCTTTGTATATGGACAAATTTATGGGAGTTGCTGGTGAAGTCTGGATCTATTTGGGTGGCGTGGAATACTGAATATCTACTTTAAGCCGTCTTCAATTTGGGCCGGTAGATGACAGTACCTACGCATGGAGAAAGTTTTCGAAGCGTAGATCGGCTTTAAAGCCTTTTTATTAGGAAAGTCATTGAAGGATTCTTCTTGGCGTGATCCTTGGCATCCGGGTGGTGTATTGTTGCATGTGTACTCTGCCTTGAGTATTCATGCAAAAGTGGCCACCAGGAAGATTTGAATATTTGGTTGATATTCAGGGTGATTTGTGTCTTAGTCCTGGTTGATATTCAGGGTGATTTGTGTCTTAGTCCTGGTCCGGCAGACTACTTTAATTGGCATGGAATGGAGCCCTTTATCCACAAGTGGAGAGACAGGAAAGAAGTAAATCCCTGACGGGTGCTCTCCTCAGGTGGATAGGGTGGTGAAGAAATGATGAGATTGTTACGGTAGAAACCGATTTACTGAACAAATTGGAGAATCCCCTCTCGGTTTTTATACTTGGAATGTAACAAGCACAGGCAAGTACATCGGAGTAGTCCGCTCATAAATAGGGGTGACAATTCCTAACATGACACGGCACGAGAACATGATTCTTACCTAATGCGAGTCTATTAAGAGAGACCCAAAATCCGATATAACACGACATTAACTTTAAATCATGTAGTCATTCATCTTCAATGAAGTGTATTTTGGAATTACGAACGATATGAAATGACTCGAGCAGTCGAGACTAACGCGACACAAAAAGCTAAGACTACTCGAGGGGTTTCTTTTGGTTCTGAGCAATACAAAAAGGCAACTCACTGATCCAAAAAAAAAAAGGAGGTGAACTTAATGAAGACTTCATCGCTAGATCTTATCAACAAGCACGTCTCTTTCAAACTTCAAAGGCATGTCACATAACAGTCCGAGCTCGATACAAGTTTGCAAGATACACGGCTCGAGTTCTGACTTCCAATCACCTTCGGCGACCTGCCGAGGTCGGCTTCGATTGTCGTTTTCGTTGCGGAGCATAAAGAATGTGCCTGAGAATCTGGCACGGCATCTGCAGAAATTGGGCTTTAAAAGACAAGAAACGTGTGGTGACGAGGCCATTTTTCCGACAGAAAAAAGGGCTTCGCGTTGTGGCGCGATTAAAGGTTCGGTTTGGTCATTTTCACGAGCAAATGGGCTTCCAAATTGTCTACAGAAAACGCAAGTGTCGCATGTCGAGAATGGGCTTCGATCGGTGCACGCCTACCATCAGCCTTCTCTCCACCAAGCGATGTTGGGATGGAAGTAGAACATGATCTGTCCCACCGATTTGTAAAGGTGACGTGACCAAACATTAATAAAACGTGATCTATTGCCCTTGGCTTTCGGTTCATGATAAGTCGTGCAAAACATGGAAAGTGTTGATGCTTTTCATCTGATAACGAGGCATGTGAATGACACGAACATGGCAAGGGATGAAAGATCAAAAGCAACTTTCAGTTGGACCGGGCTGAGTCTTTTTGAAATGGGCTTGTGAGGAAGTTGTTTTTGGGCTTAATGGGCTTTTCTTTCCTTTAAAAAAAAAGAAGGTTAATACCCTAAAAAACTCTAAACCAGACACATGCGATAAATTTACCAAAAACTATTTTTTTACCATTTAAAAACCCCAAACCAGTACACCCGTGACAAATTTACCTCGACCGACCAAAAAAACTATAAACTTGTACATTTATGATAAATTTACCCCAAACTAATTTATTTGACATAAAAAAAACCTAAAACTGATAAATTTGTGACAAATATACCCTCCGCTAAATTGGATTAATACCACAAAAAAAATCACAAAAATTGTAAACTGTGACAAACGGAGTGTAAAATTCCAAATATGCATATCGGTCAACTGTCACGTGTCATTTAACTTAATAATTTAACAGCAAAATTTAACGAAAACTAATATATGGTAAATTTGTCACAAGTGTACCCGTTTGGAGTAAATTTGTTAAAGGTATACTAGTTTGGGATTTTTGGTGGTCAAAAAAATAGTTTTGAGTAAATTTGTCACAGATATACCAGTTTGGGGTTTTTCAGGGTATTAACCAAAAAAAAAAAAAATACGGACTGTTTAATCAATGGAAGAAAAAAAACTTTCGATGCATCTTTGATCTTAAACCGCTTGAATCTTCTCTAATGGCCTTCTCATGCAAATGAAGATCATCTGTCCTATGCAGTTTGTTTGTTTTTTTTTTTTTTTTTTTTTTTTTTTTTTTTTTTTGTCTCAACAACTCTCAACCATTCATAATGTCTTTGTTTTCCGTAAATTAATTGTAAAGATTCATGGAGACACCAAAGAGGAAGTACCATAGGTGATGGAAGATTCATGTCCTCCTCGTGATCGAGTCTATTCCACTTCAAAAAGGCTTTTATGGAAGAGATGATGACGGATCATGCGCAGGCTCTTCCAGCACTAATATCACTACCTCTCCGATCTATATGAGACACTTCCATAAGCCCTTTTCATGTGTCTTACCTTCTTTAAGTCGACAAGAATTGAGATCGAGATCGAGATCGAGCGAGAATGGCGTTGAAAAGTGACCATAAACCTAGTCAAGTCACATTCAGATTGAAGTGGAAATCTAGTCTAAATTTCAAAATTTCAAAATTTCAAAGATTTGATCATATGACTATTTGTTTCAATCCACATCAATCGTTTTGACTTGATGTCATGGCCTCTTCATGAATCTTCCCGTTATCTTCGTCACTGATGCGCAGCCACAGCAAGAGCATAATCAACCAGAAAAAGACAAACACAATGAAGGCATATCTTCCAAGGATTGCGAACTTAGATTCGAGGCCAATTCCTCATCACCAAACATATTAGACGGCTCGCATTTGTCATGGGTGGTGGTCTTTATGACCTCCACTTCAATGATCAGTCCAAGTTGCGATCACTTTAAAAGAATAAGGCTTTTAGGGTTTTTACAAAATAAGTCATCATAAATATTAAAGTATCTAATAATATAATTCTTTTTGCCATATTTTGCGAATATGTTGTCACGAATAAGTGATGTTTATGCCAGTTTTTTGCGCCTCGACTGATTTGCTTCTCCTGGCGATCTTAAGAGCACATTATCTTCCATTACCCTTGTGCATTATTCGTGCACACCGAACGTTTGTCATTCATAGGACAAGCCACGTACTAAGCACCATCGCATAGAAAAGTTGGGAAAGCTTGTCATCCAATTGCTTTGCTTGACCAATTATAACTACACGTCATAAAGGCAGATAAACATGCCAAGCGGCGTGCTGCACCAACAGGTGCGTGGACAATTCATGGACCAAGTTCAAAGGAATCGATGGTCTTCCATGTTCTTCATTCGTCGGCTCGTCTTCCCTTTCTCTCTCTCTCTTTTTGTCCTTTCTTGCTGACAAAATCGCATAAAGGGAGCTTTGAACAGAGAAAAGGAAGAAGAGGAGGGAGAGTGGGGGAAAGCAAAGGGTTGACTTATGTTCGGGAGCCCCATTTTTGCATTTGGGTGGCTAACAACCAACTCACAATCTCAAGCCCCTTTTGACTCTCTCATTGGAAAACTCAATCAATCTCTCTTCCTTTATGTCCATTGCTTAATTTGAGGGGGGAAGTCTTTTTTGACCTTTGGGGAGAGTTGACTTTCATCCATGAACAGGGAGACCCACGAATCAGGGACACGTGTCGTGCCCTATGAAGAAGCCAAGGCAAGGGGCTGTGCTTGTCTTTGTCCACAAGAGAAACGGACCGCCACTAATTTGCAAATTTCTGGGTCAGAATTGGGTTTGATTGAGGTGGGGTCCGGGAAAAATTAAGCCTCCGAAGTGGAGGGGCTACTTTAGACGTCGATTGCGCTTAGCCATTCACAATGAGAGCCTCCCCACCGAGGATCAGGCAGGCATGTGCTAGTCAAAGTGATGCATCGAAATCAAAAGCTATCTCGCCTAGCAAAAAGCCCCTCTTCGATTGCCTAACGCAGGATCACGATGATCTGATGAGACTTGTTCGATTTGATATTGAGGTTCTGATAAGAAAATAACTGCGCATAGAAAAGGGTTTCGAATCACCCTACTTTTCGGCGTGTTTTGTCTCTAAAATTAGGGATGTCTGTTCAAAATTGTTTGGCAACATCATTTCGAATATGCTTTTCCATGGTCTCTCTCTGAAACAAGTGCAACTGAAAACAAAAGATGCATAGTTAATTAACAACTCGTGATGAAGATTGGAAATTGTGAATCCGTAACTTTATTGAAGAAAAAAACAAAAGAAAAAGAGGAAAATTTAAAAGGTACCGCACTTAGGTGAATTTTTTTCCTCTATAACATAACTAGGTGTGAAGTGCGGGCGAAATTGTAATAAGAGTCGAATCGTGTTGAGGGCGTCTCAGGATATGTACAATTTTTTATGTTATACTTCTTTTCGTGGGGGAGATTATGGGATCCACTTAGGATTCAAATGCCTTGTCTCCTAAGTGTCTCCCAAATTGACCTCATGACACCTTCCTTGTACTTCAGAATCAGAGCGTCCAACAATGATCACCTTTTGCTTTGCTTAGGTTGGATTGCACTCGCCACCTCGCCGACCCACCAGTGCCTTCGTGACACCTTTCATCTGGTAAAGAAGCACACCCACACATACACACTTTAAACCTACGTAATCCACTCAAGAGAGAGAGAGAGAGAGAGAGAGATCATATAATATACATTTGCATTATCATATAGTAGAGAGAGATCATATAATATACATTTGCATGATCATATGTTTTTGACTTTCCCAACCAAATCAGAAGTTGAGGATAAAATAGCAAAAAAAAGCATATGATCCAAAGTTTAATAATCTCACATGACCATGTGGGAGTAATGCTTTAAAGAAAGCCTCCTAATCCAAGTGTCGATGGCTTACTTTCCATGGGACATGATGGTGAATTTATTTTGATGCACCAAAAGGGATCGGAGATATCGCTCGACTTTAATTACTATAATTAGAGATAATTGTTGAAATATTATCTAGGACCAATGATCATGCGACAAGGGATGGGATCGGCATACCCAACCCCGCCTTTGATTTCGAGCGAGGCGGCCCTTATAGAAATTGTGGCCCCACTTGCCTAATTTATTGAGAAAAAAACAAATTATTTCGTGTGTTTAGTTATTAAATTATTATTACTGTTAGACTAATATGAGTTCTAAAATTATTCGTCATATGTTCAATTATATGATTGCTAATGGAACGCCCATCTCAAGGGGATAGAATTGAATTCATACATTCTTGTGGAAATACAAGTCAACTATAGTTATATAATTGAGTCAACAGAATTTTGTTTCTGAAAAGAGTGCTAATAGAGGAATTTCTCGAGCCCATGATAATGACTGCTGATGAAAAATTTCTTGAGCTTGATTGGTAAGAGCGAAAATGTGATTGACTAGATCCATCACTTCAAAAAAAAAAAAAAAAAAATTCTTTACTCATATGTAATGTCTGTGGATGGAGCATTTTAAGTGAATACAAGCTGAAAATTAGACTATTGAGTGTGGCTTGAAGTGGTGACCTAATTTTATTTGATATCGACAATCGAGAACACCTGAAGATAGCAAAAAAGTTTAGAGTGCACGTTGATAAGATCCAAATGTGCCAAGTTAGGTGATGGACATCTGACCCAAAAGTTGAGTAACTATTGTAGGTCCGCATCATGAAGTTTGAACGTTTGACCCAAAGTTGGTTGGACATCTGAGTCAAGACACGACCATCAACAAATGTGAATTTTGAGCTGTCTAACCTTGACTTTGAGAGAAGTTAGACTAATCCAGATGTTTGGCCCACTTCAGGAAGACATCTAGATGTACATGAGTAGGGTTGAGCACCCATCTTAGTTCAATTGGAGAACTAGACTGAATTGTTGGATCCACTGGTTTAAGGCCAAATCTAGAGAGGTTCGGTTACAATTTTTTGGAATTGACAATTACATGGTTGGTCCTAGTTTTAGTCGGGAACCAATCACTGCCGCATGTGTAGACAATTAAAACATGAATTTCAACCCATTTTCACTATAAACGAAAAGCCTAACTTAAGAGAGCTTAGGAAGTTGTCAAGGAGTGCCGGTATTAAAGTAAATACTTTGTATCTCTTTGACTTGACTTTGTAAGGCTTTTTGAGTGTAATTGAGATCTGAGAAACATTTGATACTTATTATTTTTAGTGATTGTAGTATTTTCTTTGTTGATTTAGTGGGAAATCTAAGTTGATCTCTCCCCATGCAATACAGTAGTTGGCTAAATAGTTTGCAAAGATGAAGTCAAATTAGCCGTGGTTATAATATATGATTGAGGTGTATATCTAAGAGGCACATGGATGTGTAGAGTAAGTGAGCTTTTCTATGTTGACAAGAGAATTGAAAAATTAGGCTTTTGCACACTTTTATTTTTGGCAAGGAGCATAGGATGCAGTTTAGTACAAGAGTACATGGAACAAGAAGTAGAGTTGACTACGTACACTTGAATTTTGTCGAGGCCATCTTAGGCATAGTCAAAAGGAGGTGCTAGGTAGTTATTGTTTTTTTTTTCAAACTATTATTCAAAGAAAGTCTAGGTCTGTTTTTTCAAGCATGAGAGCAAGGTGCTTGGTTAGTTTGCCGCGTTGAAGGTAATGATTGATAAGTAGATAGGAAGGAAGGAAGAACATGTGCCCAAGAACTGACAAATAGTCGGAGTTCTATTTTGGGGAGCTTAGCCAATTTGCATAGAGGAAAACGCATTGAAATATGTCACTTGTTGCCAATAAAGCAAAGCAGACAAAAGTCATAGAACTAGTAACCATAATTATATTGGGGAGAGCTCACTCTTGATTCTCAAATGCTAGATTAAGTGAAGACTTCTAAACTCAAGCATCGAATATCACCTATTTTTGAGTGAACAGATCTCCATCACCAATGATTGAGTGTAGAACTCCTGAGAAAACATGCTTAGGTAAGCTTACGGATCATAACTGATTAAGAGTGTTTGATTTCCCTACTTATGCTTGTGTAGGTGATGGTATGTTGGAGTAAGGGTAAGGAGATGCATATTCCTAGGCTATGCACATAGGGTGAAAGGACATAGGTTGTTTCGTATAAATTCGGGTTTATCATTAGCAAGAGAGCTTAACTTTGATGAAGTTGCTCCATTTCAAAAAAAAGAGTGAGGGATGAATTATAAAGAGACATTTGGATGGTGTCCAAATTCAAGTGAAGCATTAGTAGGGAAAGCCTAAAGGGAAGGAAAGTATTGCAATCGACAATTTCTATAGAGTTGTTAGACTCCCTAGTAGTTGACAAATGTTTTCGAGGTAAGAGCCAAGTGAATTTTCGAGGTGCTCTACATAGGTTGATAAGTTAGAGCGACAGTTGAATGTAAATTTGGACATATAATTGGGGAGCAACAAAGTAAGTGTTGGATACGGAGATTTAGGGATTGACAACAGTTGAGATTTGGTAGAGTTACATTAGGAAAGCATCAAAGTGCTTTGACATTCAGCTAGTCAAATTTGTAAATACCCTTTTTGCTGCATGCTACAAATCATCTAGACGATCACGGTACATTGGGGTGGAGGATGAACATTTTACTCATATTTCCCATGTTGGTAGTATTGGTTGTTGGAATACTACTAGACTTGGTCATTCACGTGTTGTCGGGAGAATGCATATGGCTAATCTTTTTGCCAAGGCAAAGATTCCTTAAGCCTAGCCCGAAGCTGAGATTGGATTGGATTTGAAATCAACTCGAATTTGAGGTCAAGGACACTAGGAGATTTGTATCTTTTCAACTTGAGCTATGAGACTTTTTGGGTGTAATTAGAATCTTGAAAACACTTAAGGTTGTATGTGTCGAACAATACTAATCATCTCTTTTTGATATATTGGAATTCACAAAATCTTATCACAAGATTTTAATCGGCTTCAATGGTCAACTTACTTCAAGGTATAATTTACAAGAAGTTGCATCTTGTATGCTCTTCCTAGAGAAGACACTTCTTATTTAACAATGATTGAATCCAAAATAGGAAACTCTTTTTAATAAAACTTGTCATACTAGGAAACTCCCCAGCCAAGAAACCAACTCAAACTTTGAAACCTATTCAAGTTAGTAAGATTTCCTTTTCAAGCTTAAACTTGAGACATATCGCAATAATCTCCATCTTAGGTAGACATATGAGCCAAGTCACAATTGCTTCGCTAAAAAATCTGAATTTCGCTATTAATGTCATACAACTCCTCATGGGCTTAATTGTCACAACTCTTCTAAGTCCAAGCCTTACTTAAATTTTGCTATAACCATGGACCTCATTAGAATAGTTATTTCACCTACACCTTTAACTATTCCATAAGGATTTTCAGAGACCATCTTTTCTACCACAATTAAAGCAAAACCATAATTGCATTGATATCTATTAGGAAATCGAACACACACTTTGTCTTACTTGGCAGCCATAACAACCATTGACTTTACAAGTTCCACCTCAATATAAGCATCATCTATGTTGGTTACTCTACTAATACCCCCTATCTCAGGAATTTCTGGTTGCAACTTCATATTGAGCCAAACACTACCTAAATTTGTATAAGCACTGCTATAACTACTCATACCCAAAAGTACTAAAGACTCATCGAGTATAACTTTTCCATTGACAATGGGTGATTTAATTGTGGGAACCACAATCAATAACATAAGAATATGTACTTTTTTGCCATCCCATTGAGTTGACCATCATTTACTTGAACATAATATGGGCAGCCAAATATTCTAATGGTAAAATAATCAACAACGTTATTTGACCACAGTTCTTCGGGAGTCTAATATCCAATTGCAGTTGATAGGGATTTATTCACTAGATAACTCATCGTATTTTGCGCATTTGCTAGGACTTTTCTATCCATACCAGTACTAAAGAGTATTTTGTGAGCTATCTTTAGTAATGTTTTACTTATCAACTTTGTAACTTATTGTAGTTTCCGGCACTAGTGTAGTGTCTTGTTATGCTTTTGTTCATGTAGAATTTGTTTAATTGTTATGAGCATCAAACTCAATAATACTATTAGTCGGCCCATGCTTGACCATTTTATGAATCTCCTATTCAATCAAAGCTCTTAATTGCATGATCCTGGTAATAGCATCAAACTTGTGCCTCAGTACAAGGTCTACTTGGGATAGTCATTTACAACTATTAATATAAAGTTGGCACTCTTCTTTGAAGGAAACCGTGACAACTTGCGAACATCAAGTGAATTATTTTTACAGTATTCATGATTTTTCTAATAGCGGAACTAAATTGCACAACACTTTTCGCTATTTGCCTAAGTTACAATATCTTTAGACCTTCAGTTCGCCAATTAAATAACCACCTAACAGATATTTTTTTCATTTAAAACCTTTAGGTTTTTCTTGCCTATATGCCCTAAACACATATGCCACAATTTAGGCTCTCAAAAAGATACATTTGACATCTGTACAACGAAGTTTGTTACTATCTCACCTTGAGGCTCATATAGATCACCGTGCTTGACTCCTTTCATTATCATCAAGGTACCTCAAACAACCTTTAAAACTCCACATTATGTGCTATATCGACACCCAACTGAATCTAATATACTCAGGGAAATCAAGTTCTTCAATTTTGAAATATGTCCCACTCCAGTCAATATTCTCACAATACCATCATGCATTTTAATCCGAACATCACCAACACTCACAATATTGTATTCAACATTGTTCCCAAACTACACTTTACTACTATCCATGCATTGATAAGTAGCAAACTAGTTCCTATATGTTGTAGAGTGAAGTGAACAACTACAATTTATAATTCATTCATCAAACGACGAATACTTTGTGACAAATAAGACATAATTAGTATTATTAGAATTACTATTAGTTATTGTAGCAATGTTATCAGTATACTCAACTCAATTCCCTCACCCTTCCTCATTTTCAACTTAAAACAATCCCTTCTAAGAGGCCACTTCTTGTCACAACTCCAACAGACATCACCGCTTGTTCCAGACCGACTACATCTTTTCAAGTTTATACTATTTCTTTAACATGAGTGCATGTTCTTCCTCTACTTTTACCCTCTAAAGCAGTAGACACAAGTTTATTATATTCTCTCCTATGAATGTCCTCACTTAGAATTTAATCGCAAACTCCATCAAATGTCAAGCTTGTTGACAAAAAAGAATTAATAAAAACAGAGACAATAATATTCCAATTATCAAGCAACGAGGATAATAGAATCAAAACGTGCACCTCATTTTCAAAGTCGATCTCAACTAAACTCAATTAACTTACTACCATATTGAATTCATTGATATGATCAACAATCGATGTACCTTTGCCCATCTTTAAGTTAAACAAACATTCCATCAAATAGATCTTATTGATTGTAGAGGGCTTCTCGTAATGTCCAATAGGGCCTTCAATAGTCCCACAATGATTTTCTCTTTCACGATATTAAACACAATGCTACAGTTAACGTCATTCGAATAACACCCACTTGTCTATCAAGCAATTCCCGTTTAGCTTACTTCACCGACTTTGGTTTCTTCCTAGCCATGGGTTAGTGTAGATTCCTTTGATACAAGTAATTCTCAATCCGCATCTTCCATAAACCAAAGTCTTTGCCGTCGAATTTGTTGATTCTCATTTTTTCTTCTTCTGTCATCATCAATTTGCTTCAACTCAGCTAAGCTTGAATTTGATACTAATTGTTGCGAAAATAAGCAATCGAACAATAAAATAGACAGAATAATAAAATAAATGGACAAATTTACGTGGTTTAGTCAGGGTGACTTACGTGGAGAGCAGTAAAGAATTTTATTATAGATCACGCAATATAATAGATATTACAACCACACTAAAATCACTCAAATACTTTCAGTGCTTTCTAACTTCTAGTTACACGCACAAATACTTACAATGTTTAGCTTCACAATCTCACGTTAAATAATCTCTCAATCTTATGAAAGAATTCACAAAATCTTACCGTAAGATTTTTCGGCTACAAAACTTAAATTGTTTCAAGGTGTAATTCACAAGGAGTTGCCTCTTGGATGCTCTTTACAGTGAAGATACTTCTTAATTTAGATAAGGGTCAAATCCAAAATAAGAAACTTCTTTTGAAAAACCTTGTCATATTAGGAAACCTAGAATTTGCTATGCTGACGGCTCTGTCATTTTCTACCTAATAACTAAGCATTCTTGACCACTCAAATTTCATGGAAACCGGACCACTTTCTTCACTGGTTTTCAAAAATAAATAAAATATTCACTTGCCCTATATTATTTTGATGCAATAATAATAGGAAATTGAATTTTAAATAAAGGAAAGAAAAGATCCATGAGCAATAAACACTTTAATTGACGTACATATAGAACTTGTAATATCAAGGGTATACAAGATAATTTTTCTTACATTTAACTTTCCTTTCAAAATTTAAAACTTTTAAAAGATTAAGTTTTAAAAAACTATAAATACTATACATGATTCTACATGTCTATATTGTATAGTTTGCAAAGTTTCATTTTTTTTTTTTTGCTATATAGAAGTCTAATTACAAAAGTCTTATACTTATGTTTTGCCTTTTCTTTCAAAATTGTGTACATGTCTTTTTGTGGAAGTGGTTGTACCTCTAAACTCTGTTGTCAATTACATCATTTGTATGTACAGTTCTGTTCATAGTAAAATTTGTAGTTATTTCTAGTTTACCTATGATATTTTCTAACTACAGAACCCATCTTCTCTAATAAAAATTAAATAATAACTTTCGATAAAAGATATGGTAGCAAGATCAATCTCGGCAAAACATAAGTGTACGATTTTCATAATCGGCTTCTATTTGGTATAAAAAAAAAGTATGAAACTTCTCAAACTATAGAAATATAGACATGTAGAACCATATATTGTATTTCATAGATTTTTTAAAAACTTAATCTTCTAAAAGTTTTAAATTTTGAAAAAAAAAGTTAAATGTAAGAAAAATTATCTAACCTTGATATTGCAAGCTCTATATGTACGTCAATTTAAGTGTTTGCTGTGTGTGGATCCTTTTTTTTTTGCCCCCATATTAGAACTCAATTTCCATTAATTGTTGCATAAGAAAAATTTATGGCAAGTGAATTTTAAATTTTTTATTTTCTGAAAACCAGTGAAGAAAGTGGTTTGGTTTCCATGAAATTTGAGTAGTAAAAAAGGGAGCAAGAAAATGATGGAGCTGTTAGCATAGCAAATTCAAGAAACCCCGCAAACTAAGAAATCAACTCTAACTAGAAAACCCATACGAATTAGGAAAGTTTCATTTTTGAGTTTAAACTCGAGACATATCTCAACACTAAGGATGCAAGATCCAATGAAGATTTTATAGAAAATTAGGTACCTAAATGCTTTTGAAGCTCTACTGTGCTCAAAATGAGCATGTGTATATGTGTGCTATCATAATTGTCTATGAATCCAATAGCAATTATATTCTATTTCTTAAGAGGAAAGTTAAGAAATGTCATTCCCTATTATTAAGGCATAAGCATGTATTTGAATTAGACAATATGCATTCAGCTCTTCGTCATACTGACGAGTGCAAATAATCGTATATATAAACAATGAGTTCATACGAACAAACTTGGGTTCACACATCTCACTCAATCCATGTGATTAATGGAGTATTCCATCACCTCGATGATCATCTACCCACTAAGAATGAGCTTATTCGCCGTTAAAATAGTTTTTCATACGATGATGAATCGTCCACGTTTCATGGAGGCAGGAGAACAAAAGCGACCAACCAAAAGGGGACGAGATAAAGCCTATGAAGGGGGCACATACCAAAAACCAATGCACTTTTGTTGTTTCACCTTTAACACCGACAGCCTTTTGACTAGCGTTTCCTTGTCGTTCTTAACACCCACAAAAAAAGACCAAACACCATTACAATAATGAATCCCCCCTCACAGTATATTCCACTACACAGCATGATTTCATAAAGCCCTAAGTGAATGTAAGTTGCACAATTATTCCTATTTTTTACTTTAGTGAAATAGCTAGGACCACAAGTACAATACCTAACTCCACCTCCTCCCTCCTTCTTTTTCCAAACTCTTATCAAGTCTATCGAGTCGGCATATCCTCCCAAAAATAATTTCTTTCTTTTAATTTTTCCTCATTCGATGCTGTTGTTATCATGTTAATTTTGTTTAGTAGCGAAAAGCTTTGAGTAAGTTGGCAAATCCGCCGGCCAAATTGACAAACCGTGTTCGTGCATGATTTGAATGGGTTGGTTCCAGATCTAAAGCCTGAAACTAAGGCCGGAGGGGCCAATTCTCAGAAAGCGAATTAGGAGTTGACCTAGCAATTCGGAACTGATCACTTCTGGTTCAACCAGGGAAATGATGTCCTTTCTTCGAAAATATTTCATTATCAAGCTTTTTATTATAAGTCCAAATCAACAGTTTAAGTCATTAGGCACAGTCAAATTCGGTAATTAAGCGAGGTCAGATTAAACTTATACAAAAGATGAACAAAAGATATGAGTAATAAGGTGGGAACAGGTGCCAAATGGACAAAAGCAAAAAGAAGAAACAGTCAGCAGGATTGGAATCGAAAGGTGCATTGTATTTCGATCTTCCTCCATAGAATGCGCGACATCTCACATGGAAGGAGAGCGAAAGGTGACATGTGACACCTCTCTTAGATCACTCATTCATGTACGTATACCATCGTTTCTCTTATTTAACACGGCCAAGATCGGAGCCGCTTGAGGAATGTGTCCACCAACACGAAGCACTAACTGATAAGGATTGGAGCTTGATGGTGACTGAGCGAATGAGGTGTGAATTGTGAGGTCAATAGCCAAGCATGGTGGTCACACATGATGAATGTAATTTTGGCTGAGTTTTTTAGAAAACCCTTGAGAAAATGCAAAGGACTTTAGAATAAAAGTTCTTTCAAAATGTAAATATTGTTTGGTAAAATGTAATCTAAAAGTACATTAGCAAGCAACTTTTGGTTTAGATGTTGTTTGGAACAAACTACATTTGGAAAAAAGAACCCAAAATCTTTTGTTCGACACTGATAGTAAGATCTGGGCCACCTGTACCATTACATGAGGTGAGAGCAATTCCAGAATATTTCAGAGAGCTTTTTTCATAGATGCAATTACATTTCAAAAGAAAACAATGAATTATTTTGAAAATACTCATATCCCAAAACTCTTGTGGACCAACTTCAGAAATGCAATTGCATCTATAAAAAGCTCTTCAAAAAATTTGGTAAATACCACCTGCATATGTCCAATAACCTTTAAGGCCTCGAAGAGCTTTTGGCCAAGACTTACCAAACAGACCCAAGTAGGGAGTGAGGGAGGGAGCGTTTGGTAGGTAGGTGGCTGTAGAACTAGAAGTAAGGGGATATTTTGGTAAGTCAAGTCAAATGAGTAACGTAGGGAATTGGAACCCTTCACTAGTTGGTGATGTGGGTTCAACCTTTCAGAAGGGATTTTGACTTAAGAGGTAATTTTTTACCCTCTAAAATTTAGAAAATGTCCTATTTTATTCCGTACACATGTATATCCTCCTATTTTTCACTTTGTTGGCCATGAATCAACATACGGTAATTCTACATGAGAAAAGGAAGAAAAAAAATAATTTAGACGTTTCAAGAAAGATTCAAATCCTCTTAATTTATACTTTTAATGTAAATTTTACCTCTCCAAATGATTTACGCGCCTTACTACCCAAAAATCTGAGGGCTCGTTTAACTCACTTTACTAAAAGCAACCTCGACTTTTCCAAAATACCTGTTCATTTTTACCGAAAATGACTCTGTGACCCTAACCCTAGCCAAACCTTTTACCTTTTTCTCTCCCCTCTCTCTCTCTCTCTCTCTCTCTCTTCATCGCTGTCTAACTGCTCCTCCACCATTGATCACCCTCGGTCCCACTATCACATCGAAGCCACCACCGACGTGACCACGGCCATCTATGGCGGCTCCCCTTGCTCGTCCTCATCTCTCCAAGCACCCGCCGACAAGTCACGTTTGGTGACGGGCAGCAAGTAGAGCCACGTTGGCAAGGGCGTGCGGCGAGAGCATTGTGTTGCTACGACGGGGCGAAATAATGAAGGGTCAAAAGATGGAAGGGAAGGGTAGGAAGCGAAATGCATCTCAACCACTGAAAATGTGTCATTTGCTAAAGCATATTAGGTTGTATTCCGTAAAGTGCGCTTGATTTGACTAATACCCTGACTTGGAAAACTTGATGGGCAGCTTCTTCAGTGCACGCTCTACGAAGTTTTGGGTTCAGTTGACTTATCTGTGCAATAGTATTAGTTTAATTAGACTGCAAGGTCATACGCCTTTCTGCGCATGTTGGATAGGATAATCTTTCTCCGAAATGTCATACATTTCGGCCGAATTCCATAGAATTGCAATGGTTCCAACCCTTGACAACAAAAAATTCCAAGCACGTACGTCAAAAACAATTAGAAAAATCAGGAGGTGCTGATGGAGCACATCATTGATTGATTCCCCATTGGATCAGAGAACGACTAGTTTAGTACTTTCTTTTAGAATTTAGCACATCATTGTTATTCCACAAGAAAAACGAGGAAGATAACAGGCGCATGTTGGACCACAAAGCAAGACTCGGCCTTTCGCAACACGTCCAGGGACTAACATCCAATCAATGCGACCCGATTCCACGTCGCTCCGCCCGAGCGGATGGTCCAAATTTTTCTTTTTCCAGCAGAAGAAAACACAGCCAAGAAAACACAACCACCTTTTCTTTCCCTTGGAGGGTTTGTACTGAGATGGAGAAAGTCCTCCATGTGAATAGTATACAAGTGCAGCCCCACTCATCCAATCGATGGATCTTGAAACTTTGGTTTATAATAAAGCCACTTGACGAGACGGGTGACCATACGTGATACACGGACATCCCATATTGGATCTTTCCTAGTAGGATGGAGAATTGATTGGAGGATATTCTTTTAGAGGATTTCACGTCACTAATTCTAGACTCGTCGGAGATGTTCTATATAGCAAAAAGTGAGCCGCGGGAATCAAAAGTTCTATTGAACTGATCAATGGAAGGACCTTCCGTCATCCTCGCTCGCACTGATTGCGACTGGTAATCTACCTGCTAAAATGGAACAGCTTCCCCACCATTGCACTCGGTAAAATTTGAAGTGATTATGCGAGGATGGGTTTGAACTCGGCACTCGAAGGTGGGCATGAAAGTGGTACCATCACTTATGCGTCATCCCATGGGGCGTGGTGCCGGAAATGAGGATGGGAAACCCTCATCATCCGGTGAGGCCGTCGGTTGTTGCCTACCACATACTATGGTAGATCTATTTTGTACACCCATATACTAGGCATTGTACTTTTGCTAAAATTGGTTTTGCTGGTATTGACTAAATTAATTTCAAGAGAACGTAAAAGGTTTTTAAGGGAGGAGAGGGTGATGTCCTCTAGGTAGTTTGTTGTTCACGTGGCTGGGGCCCGTGTGGGGGATGGAGGAAATGTTCATCTGAATAATTATGAATAATGCGGAAAACGTATTGAGAAATTTTTGTATACTTCAATTTGTAGGTGCAAAAAAATAATTGAGCTTTTTATACACTTAATTAAATGACTATTTAAGGAAATCAAATCAAATATACATAATTAAAAGATATATGAAAAAATTAAAGGAAATATCTTAAATATTTCTTGAAAATATCACTAACATTCCTTGAAACTTAGAGTGCACAAAAGATATAACTTGAGTTCGAATACAAGTCTGAATAATGTGCAACAGTTGAGACGTGGCAAACTAGCTGGCATCCGGCATTTGTTCGTGATGAAACTTCTAGATCTAGTTAGTCTAAGGGTAGCGAGTTTGATGGTGGTATTGGTTTCTCGAAATGAGAAGTGAAAAGTCAAGAATTGGATGCCAACAACATGTGTTCTTTGCAGTCGCCTTTGTAGTTGGAGTAGAACATGATGTGTCCTTTGTTGTCGACTTTGTTGCTAGAATAGTAACTAATCAAATGTGGTTGATACAGCTAGCATGGCTATAGCCTATAGCTAGCAAAATAGGCCACGCTTTGTTGAGAGAAAAAGAAAAGCTCGACTTGACGGCTGCATCATCGACATCGTAACGCGACTATTGTGGCGCTTGGTTAAACGTGAATGAGGCACTCAAATGAACATCATCGAGTGATGGGATGGATTTATTTTGCTAAGGGGTTCATCGAGTGCAGGTGTGAAGTGCGCTCAGTGCACTAGAAATGCCATAGAAAAGGAGGCTTTGATATCAAGATAAGAATGATGCTGCTGAAAATAAATCTGAGAAATTTTTGCTTATTTTCATGTATTTTGTATTGGAGAATTTTTTCAATATAATTCAATATATCATAATAAAGAACATCAACTTATTTATAGGTTTCCTTAGATAATGATCTAAGAAAACAAATCAGGTATCTATAATCAAATATATAGGAAAATTCAGAGGAAACATCGTAAATAACTCCAGGAAATATCCCTAACATGAGCAGAGAATCTTCTTTTGGGGGGACCTCTTGGAGTTCCATATTCTATATAAATTGAGCACCCACACACCTCCACTTGCCTTCATCTCCAGCATAGAGTAAATGCAACCACCACCTTCTGAAGAGGCCCCCCCTCCTCAGACTCCCCAACACTAAAGCCTCTCTCTCTCTCTCTCTCTCTCTCTCTCTCTCTCTCTCTCTCTCTCTCATACTGAAACATAATTGGTACAATCCAAGCTCATATAAGATCAGAAACTTGTGAGCAATCAGCGAGAAGCAAAGCAAATTAGAGAGGGAAATGGAGGGCAGGAGAAGTGAGTACAAGGACGGTGAACTGAATAATCTGAGTGAAGAAACCACTTTTGATTGGAGAGGCAGGCCTTCCAATCCTCGCAAGCATGGCGGCATGAGAGCCGCAACCTTCGTCCTTGGTCTGTATCTCTCTCTCTCTCTCTCTCTCTCTCTCATGTGCGCGTGTATGTGTGCGTGTATATCTTCGAACTTTATCCAGATTATTCTGGTGTAAGTACCTCTCGATGAGGATAGGAAAATTGTAGATCACATATACTTTTTAGTTTTGATATAGTACAAACAATAGTTTGTACAAACAATAATTTGTA
The DNA here is from genome assembly GCA_014182565.1 of Eucalyptus marginata. Taxonomy (NCBI): domain Eukaryota; kingdom Viridiplantae; phylum Streptophyta; class Magnoliopsida; order Myrtales; family Myrtaceae; genus Eucalyptus; species Eucalyptus marginata. The sequence continues at coordinate 987,377 of CM024591.1, read as the reverse complement.
CATCCTTTGATACTTACATGTAAAAATTAGTAATGTCACGCCTGTTTTTGTGTTCGATTGGTTTTCCGTCTCCATCACACACCCTTTTGAGATCGCTTTCTTCTCTTGCCATGAATCCATTTCAGTGGTTATAGCGTATAGCTAGCCATCAGTGTGTTTCTGCTTTAGGTTCTTCTTCTTTTAGGGTAATATTTGGCCTCACTCCTATGCATCCTCCATACTCCATAGGTTTACCTTGATGACAACGAAAGCAATAATGACAGAAAGGATATTGATGAACTTTTCCCTTTTTCTTTTATTTGATAATTTGTTTCTGTATATCTGATGCAGTGCAGTATACTGATATATAAAAAGATACTAATATCGTAACATGTACGAATGAACAGGACTACAAACGTTTGAGATAATGGCAATAGCAGCGGTCGGGAACAACCTGATAACCTACGTGATCAACGAGATGCACTTCTCACTGTCTAAATCGGCCAACATCGTCACCAACTTCGTCGGCACCATCTTCATCCTCGCCCTCCTCGGCGGCTACCTCTCCGACTCCTACCTCGGCAGCTTTTGGACCATGCTCATCTTCGGCTTCGTCGAGCTCTCTGTAAGCATTTGCTGATGAATCCAGTCGCTGTGCATTTCGTGTACTGGTATCTAGTGATATTGAGATATCAAGAAGAGGTCTTGAAAGTTGTGTACATCATCATATATGCACAGTATATTCAAACATTCCGAATGTGTCCACACTTTTGTCTCTATCTCTCAAACTTTCATTATTGGTTTCTTTTTCTTTCAAGACTTTATGTTTTGATTCTGTTTTTTATGGCCACCTTCTAATCTTGCTTGGTCACTTGCGGATACACATGTTCAGTATAGTCTATGTCTGCTGCATCATGATTCGCCAAATAAAAAAATCTGCATCAGCTGAAAAAGGGTAATTGGTTTAGCACTTGTTTAATGAGCATAATTATTTGCTAATCCCCCCAAAAAATGATCATTTGCAGGGTTTCATATTGTTGTCGGTCCAAGCACATCTGCCACAACTCAAGCCACCAAAATGCGACATGACCCATAGCCCTTCCGACTGCGTTGAAGCGAAGGGCTTCAAAGCGTTCATCTTCTTTGTAGCCCTCTATCTAGTCGCGCTAGGAAGCGGGTGCGTGAAGCCCAACATGATCGCCCACGGCGCAGACCAGTTCAAGAGGGACGACCCCAGCCAGTCCAAGAAGCTGTCCACGTACTTCAATGCAGCCTACTTCGCGTTCTCGGTCGGGGAGCTCGTGGCCCTGACCGTGCTCGTGTGGGTCCAGACTCACTCGGGCATGGACGTCGGGTTCGGTGTGTCCGCGGCTGTCATGGCCATGGGGTTGATCAGCTTGGTCTCTGGCACTCTTTACTACAGAAACAAGAGGCCCCAAGGAAGCATCCTCACTCCTCTTGCCCAAGTAAGAGTTCTTTTCAACACCCTTTATTTGACCTCAAATATGATGAGAATCTCTTGATTATGACCTATATTAGGATATAAAAACGTCCACTAGTCAAACGGGGAAGCTCTTTTCTATATGGTTTTCTAGTGTGAAACGAGCTGTTTGATTTCATGGGCTACGTCTGCTAATCCGTTTGCTTCTGTCGGCCAGAAAAAGGCTCAACATCTGGTGTTTTGTATATGAACGATATGGAACTCGTGCATTTGTTTAATGTCGGATCACATGAATCATGAACCAAAAGAGCTCCGTCGAAGAGGATGACTCATGGTCAACTATCCGACCATCTTTATTATACACCGAACGCTAGAAAATACGTCTGTTTTGTCTTCATATCTGCAAAGATAATCTAGTTATTAGCGTCGTCTAAGTTCTTGAAGAGGTGTTGATGAATAGGATGTACTTTGTTTCATACAGGTAATAGTGGCTGCTATAGCGAAGAGGAATCAGGTGCTGCCGTCGAATCCGCAGCTGCTTCACGGAAGCCAGAACAGTGTGAATGATAGCAACAACGACGGCTCATCCTCATCGCCTCATGGTGGTCACCTTTTTCGCACCGAAAGGTTCAGGTATATTTCCTCCTGTCCGTATTGCACTTTTTGCTCCTTTTCTTTGTCGATTCCTTTTCCATTAATCTCACCGACTGTCAAATCATTCGAGCCCCACTTGAGATTCATACAATCTAAAGGATACGATGAACTGATACATATAGTTCCGTCCTCTTTAATAAGATGTTTATATTTTCATTTATCTAATCGGTTATTTGTAACGATGACGGTTTGTTTCTTCTCTCTTCGACCGAGAGATAATTTCTATCTGTATAAGGGTCTTAAATTAGGGTGGACGTTTTCTTTTTTACAAGTTTTGGTAGTTGGTGTTACCACAACTATTCATGTGATATATAATTTCATCTTCAGCTGAATTAGAATAAAATTTAGTGCTTTGTCTTATATGTTCATGTTTCGAACAGTTGATTCCCTAAGATCGCTTACATTATCCCAAAGGTTATGTCAATTCTAAAAAACATTGAAAGAACAAGAACATCAGCTTCCTAAAACAACCTTCCAACAAAAATTATTCATCGATTCCACACATCAAGAGATTTCAGCATTATATGGTCATCAAAGATTAGATCTGTTCTCTGAGGCTTTGTGGTTAAACTGGATGGCAGGTTCTTGGACAAAGCATGCATCAAGACCCAAGAGGAGGGGAAGAGCAGGGAGAGCCCATGGAGGCTGTGCACAGTGAGCCAAGTGGAGCAAGTGAAGACCCTCCTCTCCATCATCCCTATATTTGCATGCACCATCATCTTCAACACCATCTTGGCTCAGCTCCAGACCTTCTCGGTCACCCAAGGCTCCTCCATGAACAACCACCTCACCCGCTCCTTCCACATCCCTCCCGCCTCCCTCCAGGCCATCCCCTATCTCATGCTCATCTTCGTCGTCCCGCTCTACGACACCCTCTTCGTCCCCTTTGCACGCCGGTTCACCGGCCGTGACTCCGGGATCTCGCCCCTCCAGCGCATCGGCTTTGGCCTCTTCCTGGCCACCTTCTCCATGATTGCCGCCGCCCTCATGGAGCGCAAGCGGAGGGACGAGGCGGTTGGCAATGGCAAGATCATTTCCATCTTCTGGCTCACGCCGCAGTTCTTGATCTTCGGGCTCTCCGAGATGCTCACTGCCGTTGGGCTCATCGAGTTCTTCTACAAGCAGTCGTCAAATGGATTGCAAGCGTTCTTGACGGCAATTACGTACTGCTCGTACTCATTCGGGTTCTATTTCAGCTCCTTGTTGGTGTCCCTGGTGAACAAGGTCACGGCGTCGAACGGTAATGGCGGTTGGCTCGGCCAGAATGACTTGAACAAGGACCGGCTCGACCTCTTTTATTGGTTATTAGCGATCCTGAGCTTCCTCAACTTCCTCAACTATCTCTTCTGGTCTCGGTGGGTCTCTCGTGGCCCGGCTTCCTCGTTGGCGCCGTTGCAGCCTAACGTTAACACCGTCTCTTCAAAGAATTTGGGAAACGTCGATATTAATCACGACATACCTTAGAATGCATGATATCATGGGGATTAGTTAATTTTGAATCGGTAATTATATTGCTCATATATAAGTATATACACTTGGCCTAGAAGAATCAAAAGAGTCATGGAAGCTTTTGGCGCCCCCAGATATGAATGCTTCCTTGAGGCTCTTAGAGAAAGAGCTGTAGCAGTAGTGCATAAGATAAGAATGATATATGGATGCAATTTGCTTCTGTTTTGCACCTACTCCCCACTAATATATGAGGGATTCACATGAGTTCAAGAAGCTTTTAAAGAACTGTGCTTTCTTGACCTTCTGTGAGATCTTTTCTTTGTGCATAGAATATAATGAGCGAATATTGAATCCTTATAAATGTTAAGCATTGTGCCCTAGTACCAATTTGATGCAAAATCTTTTGGCAGAACATCGGAAAGGCGCTAACTTATTGTTTCCATCGTTTATACCAACATCTCCACAAAGTATCAAGTGAACTGGATGCAAGTGCTGGTTTCATTCCCTGATCCGTTGAAGCTGATGGGTCTCTTGATATTTCTCACGAAGTTTCACGTAATATCACGTCGGGGAGAATTGTCAAACAAAGATTTAGGAAATTTTAACGTTAGATGATCCATCGCCTTCCTCATATGCTCCCACGTCGATGATTGGTTGAGATTACCACCGAGACACCTACTATTTGCTTTGGTAGAAAGCTTGACATAATATGAAAGAGAGGGGTGTTAACGTTTAACCTCGGAATGATTGAGCTAGAAAGAGAAGTAATGCCTCGTTTGGTTCAATGGCGAAATGAGATTCCTTAAGAAATGAGAAATGGGATTCCACTTTCCCATTATTATTATTTTTATGTTTAGAGCAAAATCAAGGTGCAGAGTTGGACTCCACATGGAATGAAATTCCTAAAATAAAAAATGCCGAATAGGATTACCTAGCTATAGCTAGGATTTGGATCCCATTTTACAATTTTTTAAAACCACAGAACTATCCAAAATTCAATTCCACCACATTGCCGATTGCTAGCAACTTGGCTGTTGGCTGCCGGTGGAACGTCGACGTTCGTTGTTGCTAATGAGAAGTATTTTGAAGAGCAAACTTTTCGCAGCCCGAATAATTGAAGAGATTGAAATTAGAATCTATATGAGGATTCCTTGTCATGGAACCGAACGGGGTCAAAAAAGTGGCCAATTGTGGACGAGTCATTCTTTGGCGCATCCAATGTGGCTCTAAGACATCGAACTCCATCCATCACCAAAGTTTTGTGTGAACTCGAACTTTTCAAAAGCTAAATTAACTAAGCGAGGGACATAGCATACACGCAAAGCAAAAGAGGATGTGCCCTTGTCAATAGTGGCATTCACTTTTGGAACAACTGTTGCAATGTGGCGGATAAGAGGGGGCCTTCAATGAACTTGTTCGGCGTCACACTCGTCTCCATGCTGTGCAAATCCACTGTTGTGCTCGTAATGATTTCGTGGATTCCGGGCGACCTTTTCTTTTCTTTTTCTTTTCTGGATGAGTGGGCGTGTAGTGCTCTCTTACATGTTTGGGTAGGGGTCACTTCTCTCTCGGCCCTTTGGATAGAATGAAACGATCTAACTACTACGATGTGATGGGATGCACGTACATGGAACACCAGCCAGACTTTCTCAGTACAGTCCAAAAGCCAAAAGAAAAGGTAATTCACAGAGAGAGAGAGAGAGAGAGACAGAGAGGGGGAGGAGGTGCTCTCTTTTCAAAAGTGGAGTAGAGATGCTTCCCATTTTCTTGTGGCTTTGGCTTTGGGCATCATGGGGTTCTTTTAAACCGGGCAGACATGTCTGAAACATGTTCTGGTGTTGGAGTTTGGCCTATGCCCTCCCCATCTCTCTCATTGGCTCTCCCGTCCATCATATCTTTGTTGGATAAAGCAAGGGCATCTCCATCTCTGTTGTCAAACTTCACTCATTGGGAATGAGAGAAGATGCTAAGTCTCCTACCCAAGTTTCCGTTCGAACTCATTTTGCTTTAGACACTCCCGAGCCCTCTTCGTGCGAGTGAACTCCGGGTAACGTGCAAGCGAAGTTCGGATGGGTGACCTCAAAAGCACACGAGACTGTTTCAACTTCATGATATAAGGAGTTGGATTTGTATGCGGTGAGTGTCTCAATCAAACGCGTTGTTGATCTTCTCTCGCCACCAAGTCAATCAACGCATAAGGATATAATTTACTCATTTGGAGTGAATCGAAATATGTGTATTACTTCACTTATTAGATGATTGTCTTTGTCATTTTGTGATTATACCTAGGAAATAGTAAAATGAAATTATTAATGTATGCATTTATAGACGTAGAGAAGACGTCTACACAATGCAATCAATACATAATATAGTACTTTGCACTATGCAAACCGTTGATGGTGGTTCTAGATTTGGACCAAGATGTATAACAGGGAATTCGTTGAAACCATTAAATTCAAAATATGGTAAGGTAACTCTTGGATGGGTAATTACTCATCCAATGGATTTCACAATGGCTCTGTTTGCAGCATTTCCATCTATTATTTGAGTAATTTAAAATGCTTCTATTCCATTGGACGAAATTTCAATGAATTAGGCTTAGAAGAAACTAGCTTTTCAATACAAGCTAAAGCATTTACTTTTCAGGTTTTATCTCATTACATTATTTTTCATTGGTAATTCGATTGTGGAATTTCTTTCTTTCTCTATATAGTTTCGGAAAACATGAGTGTATGACTTCCTATAATTGATCCCACTGGCGGTACAGAAAACAGATCCGTCATCATGATAGAAATTGTTTTACTTTGTCGGATATAAATTCAAGTATCTGGTGCACGAAGTGGATCACTAGAAATTTACCATGATTCACCCGCAATATCCAAATTTATTATTGAGATAAAGGGAAGCTACGATCTTGCTGTCATATGCTCAATAACAGCATCATTCACAGCCCGAAGCGATGGACTTCCACCCGAGGAGGAGAAGATGATAATTGAAACGACCTCAAAAAGACATCATGATAATTCACAAGACAAACTTCCTACATGCAAATGCTAAAGGGAACAGTCAATCTAAGAGAGGAACACCGCATGTAGTGCTCCTCATTATAATGGAGCAACCAAATTAGAGATCCCCACACGTCTCAACTCCAAGTACATCATCTGCTTCCTACTACTCCTTCATTTTGAAATTCGAAGACGGTTCCACTCATGACAACGAGGATAAGATCCTAATTCTTCACCAATAATCATAAATCCATCCAAAATTGCTACTTAGAATGTGAAGGCTTTCGATGCCACCAAATTCCCAAAAAAGATGAGGAACAAATCAACCTTTTGATCAACCTTCACCAATGGAGTGTACGATAAAGTAATTGCAGATGTGCCCTAAACCCAAGTCATGCTTGATAAAATAATGGAGGGGAGAATTACTAAAAAAATCCTAAACCTATTGTAATTATGCCAATTCAATCATAAACTTTTTTTTTTAAAGTCATAAACATTTTACAATTGTGCCAGTTTACTCTATCTAATCAAAATTGGACGACCGGTGCTAACGTGGACGCTGGTCGTCGGTCGTGGCGTGGACACTGGTCGCCTAACGAAAAGCTAACATGACAATTTTTAAATATTTTTTTTTTTTTTTTTTCACCTTCTCGTTCTTTTGGCCGACCTTGCCGACTAGTGGCGAGGTTGGGCCTCACCGTCCTTGAGCAAGGAGCCTCGTCGGCCATCGGCGAGGTCAACCCTCGCCTTGGCTGGGCAAGGCCCCACTAGACCTAGCGAGGCTTGTCCCCGTCAGCCACTGGCAAAGGCGAGCCTCGCCCAGCAATGTCGAGGTCGCCATCGCTAGATCTAACGAGGCTCAGCCTCGGCCAACCATGGCGAGGTTGAGCCTCGCTATCCCCGGGGTGAGGAGCCTTGCCGGGCCACCGCCGAGGTCGACCGTCGCCTTGGCCGGGCAAGGCCGAGCCTCACCCGGGTTTGGTGGGGCTCGCCCGGCCAAGGCGTGAGTCGACCTCGCCAATGGCCGGCAAGGCTATTGTCGCTAAATCTAATGAGGCTCGACCTTGCCCAGCCATGGCGAGATTGACCCTCGCCGACCCTCACTTCTGGCTGATATCGTAAGGAGAAGGTGAAAATTAAAAATAAAAAAAAAAATTCAAAAAATATTTTAAAATGCAAAAAAATATTTAAAAATGCATGTTAGTTTCGTCGTCGGACGGCCGACGTCCACATCAATGCCAACTACCAATTTTCATTTGGATGGGTAAATTGGCGATAATTAAAAAAAAAAGTTTTAAGACTAAATTGGCTAATAAAAAAATTTATAATTGAATTCAAGCACAATTGCAATAACTTTAAAACTTTTTTAGTAATTCTCCCAATAATGGAGTGACGAGCAACACGTTTTGTTTTAAAGGCCAAAGGTATGCAATTCTTCAAATGTACAGAATGTGTTTCCAAGTGTCGATGGAACAGTCACCAAAATCAGTCTTAGGAACGAGGGCAGGTCGTTTATATCATTACAGATCATACGGTAAGGTCACCCAGTGCGCTGGCCACCAAGACAACTATCAAACAATTGCAGCCTCTCCCATGGCCAATCATCACCCGTCTTTGCCAGTGAACCGCCACCAGCAACTACCAATCACTCCCTCTGCCACCTATGCTACCGATCATCATCTCATCCTCCACACGCAGATCAACACCAAAAATAAATATATGAAAAGTTTGGCCATCTCAAAGCACTCGCTGCCTTTCTCTGAACAAGCTAATGGAAATAATGAAGAGAAAAAGCAGTTCCAACAATGTGGCCAAAAAAAGAAGGCAAGACCCTAACAACAGAAGAAATTTCACTATATTCAGGTTACATTGTGACGTCACAAGCCAACTGGTACAAGTCAATCTGTAGCCAACACTAGCTGTGTATCGGGACCAAGCTCAATGTGCAAAAAAATTTACTCAGAAGGCAGTAATACAAGCTACTGCAGGCCAGAAATGAAAAATTGTCATACGATCACAGTCCTGATTTTAAGCAGCCCCATCCAGTGGTCAACTATACATTTAGTAAAAGCCAATCTCCAAGAAAGTCGAAGGAAAATGGACAAAGCTTCAAACCAACGGGACATGTTGTGGTCTCTCGGTGTTTTGATATGTCCATGCATATACGCATTCCTTCGGGGAGAAAGGGGCTACTAAGATTTCCAATCCTTTCATTTGATTGTTGGTAATTCATACTTCATGGACAAAGGCAGATTGTTCATCCTCTGGCATGCCATCAAGTCCAACACCCGAACAGCAAGGGTTTAACACTTTCATCACTCATTACGAATGGATTGGTACATTTCCCACAATGCTGGGGATTTTGACATATCACTCATTAGATTCTTGAACTTCATACTGCAATCTCCTCCACTGCAAATAACATAAATGAGAATGAGAACTATAAAATCTGAACGAAGAATCATGCAGGAAGGGGGCAGTTTGCATATTATTCGTCTCAAAAATGAAATACACCAAGAGTCACCAATCAAAAACGCAACACATCAATATTACAACAATCCAAACAAATTATCCTCAAGCATTTATGAGCAATATGTTTGCGATGGTTGTTAAGAGCACAATCTGGTAGGTCCTACAATCAAGGAATTATCTAACAATCTGCATTGCCATCAAAGTCGCTGGCAGTTGAGGCCAAGGTGGGATCACAATTCCGGATTGTGGGATCATGCGTGATTGCAATGTGGCTCACGATTCAACAATCCCACTCATGATTCAGTGCTCATAATGAAACTCTCTTCTCCCACAAACCATCATCTTTTTCCACTAGAAAATGCTATCCCATGAAACAGTAATTTTGTATTCAAACTAGAATACTTAAGTAGTAACATACCTTATCCGATTTAAGGATGCAATTGCTCGGAGAGCACTCGAATCATGTCCTCATTACGATCTACTTCTTGCTTGACAGCATCCTGCTTTGGTTTAAAATTGATGGTCTTCAAAAGAGGGTCCACTAAGTTGTCTAACACTGAAAAGGTTTCACAAGAAAATTACATCAGACAAGTAAATTTCAGCATTTCCAAACCCGGTCAAAGTACAACACACCCACCTGCCAAGACAGCAGCAGGACACTTCTCTGCAAGTTTTGAGAGGATAAGATGACAAGGCATCTTGACATCATAGTGATCTGGAAAGACCAAACACAAACAAATCATTGAGCAAGTACAGTAAACTATGAACATCGGAAGTAATCTGTGCATGCACAACAGCTCTTGCACAGGGTGAGACAGCTCACCGTCCAAACCAGATCTGAGGTAAGGAACAATAAAGGATGAGGGATTGACTTGATCAAGGCAGCTGTCCAATAATGTATCCACACATTCAAAAGCTGCTTTTCGTAACTCAAGGCCATCATCAACAACATGCTTGAAAGGACCAAGATCAACTGTTCTAATCAATTCTTGCTGCAGAAATTCCAGACATACATAAGCCGAAAACACAATAAGTGATCGATTAACAACTATCACAGAAAGAGGAAAAAGAGAGAGAGAGAGAGAGAGACCATAAAACCAGTTATATAAGGCTCATTAATATATTTTGATAATATAACATGCCAAAGCCAGTACCTTAACAATTGTCTGATCATAAAGAAGCGGCAAAGTTCTGGCAGTAAACCCTTGATAAGGTTAGGCTTATTATGAGCAGCTGTACTTAAGGCCAAAACAGCTGCACGTCGAACATGCTTCAAAAAAAAAAAAAAAATCAAGACAGAAAGAGTAGTCAGCATAAAAGGGAAAAAAATGAAAAAACACTCCATAAACAGGGTAAAAAAGGTTAACCAGTAAAAGTTCATCCCAGATCACAAGAAAAACCTCAGAGAATCCAGTGATAAACTTTCAAAGTAGTGCTTTTTGTCTAAGAGAAGAAAGAAGACAGACATACCCGGTCCCGATCCTTAATAAGCATCAGAAAAGTTGAGATCTCCGGATAAATAATCTCATCTATCTTCTCTGGCCTCTCTACCATAGAATATTTTACAGCAGTGACAACAGTAGCTCTTGTAAACCCGGCTGCACTACTTGCACGCACCTACAAAGATGAAAGAAAAATGTTTGAGTCAAATAGAAATTATTTGAAGCACTTCTCTTTCATTTTCACACTAATTCAGAAAATAAAGAACTAAATCGTATGGATATACAAAGTACAAGTTTTCCAGTCTGAGCAGGAAATGGAAAAGCCTCAGCTCATTAAATAATTTTAACAGGTAGCATTGCAAAAGCCTAGATTGGATTGCATGCCAATCCATTGATCAGTAATCACATACCTTCAGGGCAGGGACAAGCTTTGTTGGTTCAATTAGTGCAAGTTTACCCAGGCATTCTGCAACAACATTCCGAACTCCTTCCTCTTCACTTTCACAGTGGTTGAACAGCAATTTAAGTATTTTATCAACACTTGTATCATCAAACTCATGTTTATCGACGGACTGTCTAACAATCACCTGAAATACATTGCATTGTAAAAGAATAAGGCCACTGCTTTGACCGATTAAGATTTCACAATAAAGATAACATACCTCCTTTAAAGAATGAAGAAGAAGATACTGTTTCTTCTGTTGATTGTCAATCTGATCCAAAATAAATGGTAAATACTTTGGTAGATTCCCAACAGCAATATTTCCAAGGGCATATGAGGCAGCAGATTTTATTTCTTCAAAAGGAGACTGGAAGGACTCTATAACAATACTCTCAATATGCATGTGCCCACCCAAATTCTTCCTTCGACCAATCTCACCCAAACAAAGCAATGCAAGGTGCTGCTTAGCCTGCACAATGGCATCACATTATCAACATGCAATTAAAATGTAAAACTACAACAATTTCAGCATCAATCAAAAAACATGTGCTCTACACCAGTAGACAAACAGAAAAGGATGGCACAATTAAGATAGCTCTCCTACAAAAGAAAATCACAACTTCAATGGAAAAGATGCTACATTCCTGTGAAGTTCATGCTTTCATAACAGAAAATAAAAGTCGTCCAAAATAATAGCATAGTTGATACGAAAAGTTCAATTAAAGAAATGGCACACTGCTTAACTTCCGGATCTCAACTGATTAGTTTTGTTGAGTAAATCTGCTGCCAAGTTGAAAGAGCACATGCAGGATGTATTGAGCTTTGAAGTGCTTTATAGGAACCACGAGGACCACTATGTACTTTTAATTCTATCTCAATATGTATACAATGTCAAGTAATGTCTTACAAAATCATCTTACACAAATGTTGAGAATTTTAAGTTTGAGTAAGGCAAAAGCAATTTCATTACAAAGTTTGCAGCCAATGGAATTTCAATGGCTTAAGCAGGACATCTTACTAAATCATTGTGCACTAAATGTAGCAAAAATTTCAAAACAGCTCAAGAGGAAGAATCTCCTCTCCCACATGAGCGTGCACATACGGAGAGAGTGATAGAGAGAGAAAACAGTTGAACCAGTCTTGTCTAGCTTTTGTCAACTCTTACACAATTCCATGTCTTTAGCACCTTAGCCATTGTCTTACTACACACCAATTACTTATGCAACTTCTTACTTCCCAATCTCCATTCAGATTTTCATTCATCAGGGAAGGATCAGAAGTGAGGTAAAAGCAAAAATTTTAAAACGATGACAGCACAATGTGTATGTGCATAATCATAATACTAACAGAATGATTATATGCTTGTTTATCTTCTTCAATAATCACCATCTATACTATTGAAGGAAAACTACAAGATTGTGGTGGAACATTCTTCCAATTAAACCTCAGCAAAGAAACAAACATTGAATTTAAACAAAAACCATTGCAATAAGAGTTTTTCCATTACTGAAAACTAACCAGCGGCACTTTTTTTTTAAAATTTCTTCAAGAATTATCAGTTAGATAATGCCAATAGATTAAAATTATCAATTTAAAATCTTTTAAGTTCCCATGGCTTCAATCCTCTTTATTCCCAAGTATCAAGTTAGTCTCTGCTATCATGTCCCATATATAAAACCAACTACAAGAACAAAGACGATCAAACTGGAATTGAGTCCTGGTTAACAAATTCCGATAATTTCAGCTAATTTTCTTCCAGTGAAAAAGGAAACATTTTTTCAATGTCAAAAGACTCGTATTTCTATAAAGTAAACTGGGTACCTCCTTACCGCTATATGTCATACACTCTGATAGGTTAGCAGTAACTATACAGATCAGAAAAAAAATGACTTACAGAATTGGTGCTGTTATCATCTTTAAGAATTTGTGTGAGCATTGCCACAGTAGCTGAACATTTCGGATCACCAGCGGCGAGGCAGAGAACAGCAACACATTGTGCGATCGAGTACAATGCTTGCTTTGCAATGCCACCTGACTGTGGTGATGGTTTAGCACTGGCAAAGCAGAGATTCAAGCAAAGAATCAAAGCTGGTATTAGCAGAATACACCAATGTAGCAAAAAATTTTTGCAATGCCTGCAAAATCAATCAGACAACAACTTAGTGACATGAAAGATCCAAGTCATGAATACAATTCAAAATTCATAAGGAAGAAGTACCAGAAGGGCTTGCCCCTGCAACAATGAGCTTTTGATTAATGTCAATGCTTGAGGAAGAACTTTATCTGTAACAGCCATGCCAATATTCTGGCTTGACCTTTTGTCAGCCATTAAAGTACAGCACAGTTCCAAGGCAAGAGCTGTCATATGCAAGTCTGAATCACTGAAATATAAGAAATAACAATCAGCTCCCAAATAGGAATTTATAAAAAGCTAATATAATATAGTTTGTAGGCACAAAGAGACATAAAACTTGAGAAGGAAACCTTATCAAGGATGACAGCTCCACAATTATAGTTTCGTACGTGATGAACTAATTTCATCACCATAGGCACGAATCAAGGGAATTCAATGTACCAAGCGTTGCCTGCCTTAAAAGCTCGATTAGCCTACACAACAAACACACAGCAAACAGAGATCTCATTGAACCAGCTTTTTTCCAATTTAGTCAACAATAGATTAATAGTTAGATGGTATAAAGTCGCTATACCTTCCGCAAAAATGCAGTCAGCTCTGAAATGACATGCTCCAAGACACACGATAGATCAATACAGAGAGTAGAAGTTGCTATTACAGCAAAAAGCCTGCGAGGGAAACACTAGATTTGGAACCAACTCTACAAAAACACACAGAAAGCACAAAGGATGGTAGGGGAGATAGGCATGTCTAAAGAGGAGTCAGACACTGCATTCATCAAAGTCCAGAGCCTTCTGTCTAAGATCGAAAACTTTGTCCTATTAACTGATCATGATGTAGTCTTCCATCCAAACAAACATGTAACCAGTTATGAGCTCAATCACAACCTTATGATTAAACAAAATCCTAAGACCTCCATCCAAATAAGATACCACCATAATCATAAAAAGTAGATAGAGCTCATCAGATAAAGTGAAGTAGGATTTGAAAGATAGAATTAGTCTTTTTGAAAGGGGCCTGATCAAAAATTGTATCATGATGTACAAGTTCAATATCAGTCCAATTTAAGTGGTATTCTCCCTAATTAGTGGGTAACAGATTCAGCAGGATAGAATAACCTTCACAGCCGTAAGGCGATGATCTCGTTTCCCATCCGATCGACAAGTACAGGAAGGCAAGCAGGTAATTGATGTCCAAGATTATCACCGAATGTTGATAACAAGTCCCATACAAGATATGGCACACTCCTTCACTTCCTGAACAAAGGGTAAACATAAGAAATAGCAACAGCAGCAGAGGAGAAACTTTTAATGAGAACAAGAATAAACCTGATCTTGATCTTGGTTTGTCAAGCGTGACATAATGGCATCATAGATAGGATGAACATATGGCTTGAAGTTGGAACCATGCACCTGTGTGTGGAAACTACTCAAAGTCAGACTGTTTCACCAAGAAATCTTAAATCATAAGATGAGTGTACCCCACCTTAGTATTTGGGGCAACAACACGAACAAGCTCCCCCACAAACTCGTAATGCTTCGGCTGTGACTTTGTAATATCTCTCGCCAACAGCAGATAAAACAGGGGAGGAAAGCGCCTAAAAAACATCATAATAAAAACAGAGAGTAAACACCACCAGCTGCAGCTGATTTCGTATAGACCTTCCAAGCCAGCAGGTAACATAAACAGTTTGTATACACAGTTTGCATGAATTTCTTCAAAAATTATGCTTTTAGCAGATAAAATCCCATCAGAGGATGACAAAATGCACATCCAAAGTTAACAATACAACAAACTATGCTCAAGGTGAAATTGAAAAGACATTAATACAGAAGGTTGCTTGAGAATAGTGAATGCTAGATGAGCAACTGAATGCGGTACCTCTAGTAGTTAACATATCATAGCAACAGATGCTGTAGCTCATGTGCTAAGAGGTGTAGCACTAAATGCTTACAATGCAAGAGCCATCAGACTGATAAAAGTTATAACAAAGAAACACACATTAAAAAAGAAAGCCCTCTACCCTAACAATCTCATTGGTAATACCTAATTTTGCAGACAACAGCAAAGGTAGGAATTATACCTTTATGTAAGGATGGAAAACAGAAGGCGAATGTGAAATCAACACCAATCTTGTAAAGATCAAAGCCTCAGTTTTCAAATTTGATGTAGATGACTTGTCCTGGTACAT